>JAULCC010201314.1:0-12899 GCA_032358795.1 Nuttallia obscurata | reverse complement strand
TTTTTTTATGTCAAAGAAGCCCTTTCAATAGAAAAACAAGTATTCGTCATTTTTCTATTTATATATTGTATAATCAAAGATGACTGGATATGAAGCCACGTCAGATTGCGCTCATTCATCATTTAACCCTTTTCTCGTAGCAGAATAAACACAGAACAATGTTGTTCATTTTAGTAATTACAAGTGTTCCTTTTTGATTTCCTTTAGGATTTATTTAGAAGTTCTTTTTGAGTCATGTTTGCATGTGGAAAAAATAATGATGATAATTCAATCATCATATTGGATTTATATAATCATTTAATCATAATTTTGGTGAATAGTATAATGTTATACACCAGTTTTAAGCTTTTTGCTAAACTACATTGAGAACAAATGTGCTGCAATAATAATCGACTTGTTTTCTTTTGCATCATAAGTCGCGTCGTGTCTATCAAATCTTCTGAAATACGTAGTTCAAATGTTCTATACTGATTATTAAGAACTATACAGGCTGGGTTATCTTATCACATTTCGCTATTTGCTACTGAGTTGGTTGTTAAATTGTAAACTCTCCCTCTTTATAAGAATACATAAACAAAACCTTAACAAATGCTATGGGGTTCAGTTTATGGAACTACATTTTTAGCCAAATCGGATGTGTTTCAATATACGTTTAAATATATCGTACATCTTTGGCAAAACATTGACACTAGCGATAAAGGGTGTTGATACATTATGCTTTTGACGACTGCAAATGGGAAAGATTCAATATCTATGTGTTTTGCCATTTGTTCCGCATGCTGTGTAATCATCATTCAAGGTAACAACATATTGTAAAAGATTTGTTAACGGTATGTACAGTATATCTACAATAACGAATATGTAGCTGATTATGTGTAGATGACAATTGCAAATTAAAACAACTCCGTATTGCGGTATGCCATAGATAAATGGGGTTTAAGATCCTTAAGTCGTTAAAGGAATTATATAACAGCAGTGAACTTTTGATTTCTGTTGAATTAAGAATATGCTTGCACTTTAAAACATACGTCAATCTGACTGATTTTAGAAGTAGTCACTTAGCAAATATTTCAAACATTTGCAATTGGAAAAGTCCAAAGCAGTCATTTGTTTCCCAGCCTAACGCCATATGTCTCGAGTTGCAGTTCAAATATAAATCTTTCCCCGATGCAATATTGAACATTACACGATAGAGCAGATGAAAATGAGGAAAACCAATTATTGAGAAGAGCAGATATTTAAGTAAACAGCTTGAAAACACATGAACTGAATTTAGGCGAGGGTATTGTAGTGACAATACTAACAACATAACATGCTAAGTTAAATAATTAGCCATTTTGGCATTCACTAAAACTGGTCATTTACGATTATTGACCGAGACGTAATAATTATATTATTGAACATTTGGATACGTCTAAAATTTTCGTCTAAAATACATTAAGTTTCAAAAAGGAATAATATTATGATTGAATAGATGATTCATTATTCGATTGTCGAGGCATTCTACTCTTACAGAAATGTTATCGTCATAGCATTGTCTTATTAAACGTCAAATAAAGTATTTATATAAAATGAGACAGACATTTGTAATGGGTATTTTTAACATTTAGACATATGCTTTACCAGCACTTGATAAGTTGAAGCAGTAATATATAGACATCGGACATTTAATGTGATGCATTTACAATTTTTCCAAGTTGCACTAAAGAGAAAGTTTCTGGAGTTAAATATTAGATCTTTATAGAAAGGATTGTGTGGTATTTAATGTGTCTTTCGCACACGTGCATAAGCTACGAGGATTAATTATGAAAAAGCAGAAATTCTTGATTAAAATTCATCACCAATAAGATTTAAGAAAGTCTGAATTTGTAAAAAGAAACCAGCATCACTTTAAGGCAATTCCGCTGATTGCAAACGACGATATGACTTTTTCTCAGCAACGACCGATCCTTTAGTATCTAGAATACTATTATCAAATCGATTGAGCATTTGATATTAAATACTGTGGCTGTTTCACCTATTGCAACAATACTTAGTATACCGCTTTGCTTATATCTAGTTATCTAAGTTTGCTGACCGTTTATTCAAGTCAAATGAAGCTTTTGAGCCATTTGATAAGGATAATCGTTTCGCTATATGAATTTATATTATAAAAAAAGCATTGATTGACTATATTAACTAGTAATATGGCAAAGTTTGCATAAAATATTAAATGGACATGAAACGACGCTTTTTATTTCTATAAAAAGTAATCGTCTCACAATGAGTTAAAACTATACAATGGAATGCTTCACTAGAAAGGACGAAAAAAAAAAAAAACAGTTAGAAATCATCTTTTCAAATGTGAGACACTTGTCTGAAAAAATACGTGAACTCGACAATGATTATTAGCATACACCCGATGTGAGAAAACAAGATTCATTATTTTTGGGCGGTGCGCTTCCCGTAAACCATCAGAGATACTATTAGTTTCAACTTATACTTTACTGAAGAAGAATAAACGGAAGCTCTATTTCGTTTAGAAAACAGTTCGCTGTGTGATGAATTTTACTCCAAAAGTCTAATAAAATTACTTTTTACCGGTAAGATAGTTAAAGAAATTGGAAAAGAAATTGTAGTTTGCTTCGCTTCTTCACACTTATCTGAAAACCATAGCCTTGCGTTGGCAGCCATTTTACGTCATGTAAGACAGTATGGTTGGCATTGTTGAAAAGTTGAACTCCGGTAGATGAGTTGGTAATATGATGTCATATTGTCTAGTCGAAGATCTGCTTGTTTGAATCTTTATAGGACCTCAACGTAAATAAATGTTAATAATGTTTGTCTTGTTGAATACGTGATATACCCAGAAAACACCTAGCCTTGATATACCCTGATGAAACGCCGAGGATATAGACGCGTGTTTGACTAGAGAAACACATATATATCCACTTGTTTCTGTACCTACACGTTTAACATAAGTTGTAAATGTATATTAGCCGAACGATCAAAGTGTTAAGATCAATGTACAATGTTGGTTGCTGTGTCTATTTAGTATAAGATCCTAGAAATTGTACTCAAGAACAGTTAAACGTTGATTTATTAGACTATAACTGTCTAAAGCATTGTCTTGTTTATATGCAATACACTTTCCTGAAAGATGAAACTTTCCTTTGTTATTTGGTTACTCCAATACCCCATGAAAGCTGCGTTAAGCGAATTGACAGCTTGCTCCCTCAATCATCTTTGTGAAGTCAACAGCAACTAAAGCAATTTCCCTGCTTCACTAATTGCAGTACGCAACCTATTATTACGTTTTAATAGAAAGTAATAGAACAGTCAGAAAATAACGCAATTGCGAGTTTGAGTGTTAGACTCATTAAGCATATTTACAGGCCATGCAAAAAAGAAAATTCTTAGAAGTCGAGCAGTTACAAAATGTCACCATCTCAACCACAACAAGTTAAACCGGAGCAGGCAGTATGGGTATACGTTTTTTAATACTAATTCTCTTGTTTTAGGTGCAACATTTCGGTTTGAATTAAGATCAGGTAACACATAATTCCAGACGTCCATTTGCCCTAGCTGGCAGAAAGTGACGTAAATCAAACAAACAAAAACAAACACATGTTTCCTGTCATGTACGTTTCTTTTTTTCTCTCCAAGGTGTGTGTTTAAGTGTTGGTGTCTCTTTGGTTTAGATTAGAAAGTGGACTTGTGTTTATACAAGAAGAGATTGAGAGACAATACTCAAAGTTATACGAAAACATACTGGCATGGTTATTTTGAGAATAAACTAAACGCCTTCTATTCTCAGATATTTCAGCTTAATTTACCTTTTCTAACCTTTCTTTAACAAAAAAAGTATCTGTACTTAAAGTTCAACTTTTACACAATTGTTTATGGTATTGATACAAAGAAAGTTAATTGATACTTTGATGCGTGTATTTATAACATAGGGATAACGTATACTATTTCTATATTGTTCAGGCATTTTACGACTTTAGACTGTTAAGATAAAAGCAAATATATTTGCCAATGTTCAAATTAAGAAATTGTAACTTAAGTGAATTGTATTTTCTTGACCATGAATACTCATAACACTATGGTCTAAGCATTTCATCGTATCATTTATATAAACATCTTGAAAATAGTGATATTGTAAATGTATTCATATACCAACAACAATTCCTTATAGATATTCCATAGGTACATGTCTGTTGATATACTTGTATATTACTGAGTGTTATGCTCTTTACTAGTAGTACAAAACATGGGCAAAGGGTTTTCAATGGAGTCAGGGGATTGCTGGCTTTTAGAGTACACTGTATTTAGCACGGATTCAGTCCGTTGGCGCAAAAGCCACAAATCGCACCGTGTGAATTGTTTTAAACACATAAGCTCTCAGCCAGTCAGATTAAAGGCAATATTACCAAATCATAATCATATAGCAACTTCGTTCAACTATTGAACGGGTGAGTCAAGTCGCTACACTACATTAGTGGTATCATAACTTCTTAATAACAGAATGGTAGTATTCTCTTGTAATACCAACTCGATATATAATTACCATGGGACTTTAACTTTGGAAAGTCATCACTGTTCAATCATAAAATTGATAACATCTAAATTTGGTGTATGCCCTAGACATATTATTGCGAACATTTCTAATACATTTCGATTTCCGAGCTAAGTTAAACGCATAAATCAGTAATGGAAAATCCTATACTAGAATGCGGGTATAATGCAGTGTCAATAGGCTAATCATTTTCATTAAAGTGTTGTTTTTTTTATTTTTATAAAGAATTGAAGCAGCACGTGAACAAGGATGTGTTTGCTTTGGCTCATTTTACACTTGCAGTGAATCCTTTCAATCGTATTTTATTGGACAGGTAAAAATGACACTTTAAGCGTTTAATAAAGCACATTATTGGACATTGTGTTAATTGTTGAACTTGAAAAAGGAATGAACTAGGCCAGCGACTGTTATAACATGAGTATTAAAATAAGAGTAAGTGTGTATCAGTTTATACTAAGTAAAATTTAGAAAGTTGGAATAAAAGCAATACCAACTGTTGCCATGTAGAGAAATCATTTAAAGGATAGGAGCTTACTTACATACAGGATTAAAAAACGAGATTCGTTCTCATAAATTTAGCATCCCCACCCCTTTCAACCACACTCTGAGACTTAGGCAATAATCAAAAAGGTTTATTATAGGAATTGGTTAAATTTATATAATTGGTTAACCTAGTGCAGTGTGAGCAAGTCGAAAATGTAGTTTCACGTAATTCATGGTGAGTGAGTGAAAACTGCAGTTTGACTTAATATATGGTAATTAAGTGGATACTGCAAATTGACGTTATACATCTTGGGTTAATGAAATTGTAAATTTAAGTAATGCATGGTGGGTTAGTAGATGTTGCAGTGTGACGTAATGCATAGTGGGTTAGTTTATATTGCAGTGTGACGTAATGCATGGTGGGTTAATGGATATTGCAGATTGACGTAATGCATGGTGGGTTAATGGATATTGCAAGTTTAAGTAATGCATGGTAGGTAAGTAGATATTGCAGTTTGTCGTAATGCGTAGTAGGTTAGAGGATATTGCAGATTGACGAAATGCATGGTGAGTTATAGGAATTGGTTAAATTTATATAATTGGTTAACCTAGTGCAGTGTGAGCAAGTCGAAAATGTAGTTTCACGTAATTCATGGTGAGTGAGTGAAAACTGCAGTTTGACTTAATATATGGTAATTAAGTGGATACTGCAAATTGACGTTATACATCTTGGGTTAATGAAATTGTAAATTTAAGTAATGCATGGTGGGTTAGTAGATGTTGCAGTGTGACGTAATGCATAGTGGGTTAGTTTATATTGCAGTGTGACGTAATGCATGGTGGGTTAATGGATATTGCAGATTGACGTAATGCATGGTGGGTTAATGGATATTGCAAGTTTAAGTAATGCATGGTAGGTAAGTAGATATTGCAGTTTGACATAATGCGTAGTAGGTTAGTGGATATTGCAGATTGACGAAAAACATGGTGAGTTTGTAGCTTTTGCACTTTGACGTAATGCATGGTAGGTAAGTGGTTACAGCAACTTTACGTTATGCATGGTGAGTTCGTAGATATTGCAGTTTGACGTAATGCATTGTGAGTTCGTAGATATTGCAGTTTGACGTTATGCATTGTGAGTTCGTAGATATTGCAGTTTGACGTAATGCATTGTGAGTTATCGGATATTACAGTTTGAGGTAATTCATTCTGAGTTAGTGAATATTGCAGGTTTTCACGTATATATCACGCAACGACATCGACATTCTGTTCATTATTATAAAGAAACTCTTGACATGTTTACTGAATTACTTTCCAAATATAGTGAAATGCAATGAATCAGTAGACATCTCTTTTCCATGTTTCTAGCAATATATACAAAATTCCGTGCTTTCTATCCATTGTTCGGTGTAATTGAAATAAAAATGAACTATTCTGCATTGAGTAATTAGATTTTGAAATAATTCAATCAGTCTTTGTTGTTTTATTGAGTACAATTCCAGTGGGGTTTTCATCTGTCTTAACATCAGCAGAGCATTTTTTGGTTGCAAAGCCCGGTGTTATTGTAGCGTATGCCTGTAATTTCTGAAATTAAATTTACTGTCGTTAACTGTTATAATTACGAATTCAACACACACGCTTAAAGCCATAATAAAGTCATAAACGTGTTGAACTCGCCAAGTCAAATCGTACTCAAGTCAAGTCGTTCACTTTTCAGTCAAGTCGTACTCATTATCGATTTCAAAGTGGCCAAAGCGTTCCCAATTTTAAAAGTTTATAACACAAATATAGAGAATCTTACATGAGTGTTTATTCAATATCATATTTATGTAACGAGTTGACTAAAAACATATGACACGAGCCTTGGCGAGTGTCATATGATTTTAGTCAACGAGTTTCATAAAAATGATATTGAATAAACACGAATGTAAGATTCTATTTATCACATACAAAGAAAGGTGAGCAAATGGTCCATCGTAAGACAATTGGGCGTTTTTTTTATCGACCGGTTTCAAGTTGCATTTATGTAACTATTTACATATAATATTTATGTCACTGCTTTTTGTCACTCCCAGAAGCCAACTTATGTGATAAATTAGTTTATGCTTTGGTATTAATATTTAGAAAAATGAACCGCATTTATATTGTTTTATCTTAAACAGCATGTTTTGATTTGCTAGACGCATGATATTAGAATCGTACTCATTTGTGTTGAAAGATGAAACTTATATATAGAAGTAAAACATATAACACACGTCATACACAGTGTATGCATTTCTTTTGTATTTCCAATCAAAATTAATGAAACTCTGTCATACTTCCGATATGCTTTATCTTCATAATTTCAATGCACATATATATGAAACTGTTTATGGCAGTCTAATTACGCTGCAATTAGATGATTTTTGTTCAATAATTAAACGTTCCCGCCAACATTTGGAGATACACTGTACAAACAGTATTCAACAAACCATTGGATGATAGCTGTCCGGTTCTATATATTAACCAGAACTGTAAGATTTCCTTGAATAGCTGGAGTAGCAACTTCTCTGGAAACGTCTGAGTCTCAACTCACTCACACATATTTTTTTTTTTTTTTTTTGCGGTGGTTGCCTCTTTGAAGAGTAAATCCATCAGCACATAGAATTGGAATTTCCCGTCAGCATTTAAGTTCAGACGTCGACGCCTACATGTACCTGAAAATTTGGTAAATCGTCCATGATAATAAAACATGGACTTATAGAAGACAGCATCATAATATTAATGTTGATCATGATTGTGTTAACTGCGCAGATATACATAACCGAAATGTCGATCCATTAACAGCTGACAATACATTTCAAATATTCATCTATAATGCATCATGGGTTGGGTTTTCTTTAAATTTAATATCATTATCAATTTCAAAGTTTAACAGCAATTATCGGCAGTATACTGCTTACAGCTATAAAACGCGTTGTACAAACATACATGACATATACCAAAGGAACACTTACAGAAAATACAGATGACAGTTTGAAATGAAGAACAGTTTTAGTAGCATTAAGGAGGATATAAATTAGTTATAAATGATTACAAAACGTTTCAGTAGGTACAGTGCACATGTTAAGTACAACTTTGGTAGAAGTAAGAAGAATACAAAACATATAACTTAATAGTTACATTAAATATATGTTTGCAGATATATATGAACAATTAATACAGCTAAATCTTATATCTGTACAATATCGACGAACAAATGAGACTCAGATAAATCACTTTACTTAGTCATCAATGGTAAATTCATTATTACCGCAACGACTATTGAGAAATACACAATGCCGCATGTCACATGTAGATGAATTGTGTCACGGACAAAGGTAGCGCGTATCGCGTGTAACGCATGTTAATCGGGAAGTACAGGTGACAACAACTTGTCACGGAGTGTATATTTTATATGCAAAACGTTTTTGAATTGTGTAATCATTGATTCGTGTATGTGAAACTAAATTATTCTGGATTTATTCTATATTTCTGAAAAGAGTAAACGTTTTTGTTTTAATATTATATTAAAACAAAAACGTTTACTCTTTTCAGAAATATAGCAATGTTTTGCCTGTTCCAGAGGTCCGAGCTGTCGTCTTTCACACATATCACATGTAAAATATGTTTTTGTCTTAATCATTTAAAATTACAATCACGATTTCAAGTTTTGGTTTCAATTTTCTTCTTTTATTAATCAATTCATTCTAGAAATTAGGTTGAGTACAATTTGACCTATATTGAGTACAGTTTGACCAGACAGTAATTTTGATATGATCATAGTGAGAGCGATATGAAGTAGGAACGATTTCATCAGGAAACTAGTTTTCCTATGTAAAATTCATCCAATATTTGTAATCGATATATTAATGTGTTTATTTTTTATCTTAATATGATATTAGTTTGAGGTATGGTTTACACCCTGCAGCTCGCTAGGTATTTCGGACGTTCTCCATTCCCGGCTAAATATCACTATATGACTTTACCAATATGCAATATTTAATGTGCACCAAAATACGTGTGATGTCATCCGCATGTGTACATATAATGTGGCCTCCGATTATTTATGAGCGGATCCTGTGTGTTTCGACAGCTTTCAAAAATGTCAACAATGACGGTCCGATAAATGTTCCATTTTAAGTTTGTTATTGTGTTTCTCAATTTACATTTAGCATATGAAACATTGTAAAAAACGGAACATTGCGATATACACCTCGTTTGGTGCAAACAAAAAACGCAAATTATTGCGATGTTGAGCTTTATCATGCCTTTAATTGTTATAACTCTTTATGTTTGCTTTATAAAGCCTATGTCGGCATTTAACCTGCGTTTTCTACAGACATATGTCAGTGTTGAAGCATTCATGGTTAGTCTTTGAAATACTCCATGCATCGTGTTTATGCTAAACGTTGATTTTTGTTATTCTGTTCTGCTGTGTTTTACTATTTTTGACATTCGCTTGACATGTCACATAAAGATGTTCCTATTTAAATCATCTCTCAAAGCTGTTTTTAACATTCGCTGACATGCGACATATAGCTGTTCCTACTTAAACCATCTTGCTGTTTTCCTACTTAAACATATTGTCGTTTTCCTACTTAAACCATCTTGCTGAACCATGATACTTGATTTTGTTCTGACATATGTGTCTGACTGTGAACGTAGCCGCAGTAGTTATGCACGAGTAGTAATTTATATCCCATCATAATGATTATAATTGTCTTTCTGTTGATGCTCATTTGTATATTATAATATCATTAGCTAAATGGAAGACTCGGTCGTTTTCCTTAATTATAGTTGTAGTGTAAATGGCATTCATCGGCATTTGTAAGTTGGTCTCGACGAGCACACTATGAGATAGAGGAATGTGTTGATTAATAACTGCGTTTAAGTGTTTACGTTAAAAGCTAAGTATAGAACAATAAATTGAGTAGTAAGTCTGTAGTGTATGCAGTCTAATTCTATTCTTGAAGATTAATGTTTCATAAAACACATATAGAGGAATGGCTTAGTTACATGACTGTATGTTTGTACTTGTATGACCATAAGGTTGCAAGAAATGGCGGGTTTAATAACAAATGGATGCGTTTCTGCCCATCCGAGATAGGGAATTTGCCCATGTGAGATAAATCTATCTTACATGTTACACGATTCGTAAAAGAAATAATTTAATATTATATTGTAAACGGGAGGAAAAAATCCATTTATTCGTTTATCCATGTAGGATAGGAATATCCCATCATCGGGATCAGAAATCTACGGAGGGTCTCGGCAAACCTCGTCCCTCAGTAGATATCTGATCCTCGGTGGGATATTCCTATCTTACATGAATACTCATGGTGGATTCTTATATACCCGTTGTTTCTCTGACTGCAAAAAACCTTTTGAAACAAACAACAAGTATATTAAAAAATCAACAGTTTACTATAATCTAGTTTGTATAAGGTCTTTAATTATTTTTTAACTGTAACTCATATATCTAAAAATGTTCTTGCTGGTAAGAATCGGCACCATACCAAAGTAAACAGGGGCATGGCTACCACTACAAGCGCTTACTGAAGCACAGCAGGTGACAGGAGGTTGAACTGTTTCCAATGATAACCTGATAAGTGATTGTAAAACATGAAACAGCCGGAATTAATTAGCCTATTAGACCTAAAATACTGCGAATTTTGTAGATCGAGAAATCTGCTGAACAGAGATTAACTCAATTGTCTTCCAAACCTGGTTTAATATAACATCTTCTTGTTTTACTAAGCCTTAATTTGCCAAAATAATTCGCTTATTATAGTGGCAAGACGCATGTATTGCCCGGGGCACAACGTCAGTGATGATACTGTATGAGGTTTGAGTGTTGCTCGAAATAATTAGTATATACATGTACCTTTGTAATCACTTTTTCCAATCTAACACATCACTTAATATACATGCACATGCTAGGTATGCTTTAATGAAACTCGAAATTCTGACTGATATATAGACTAGTACCTGTATGTGTTTTCTCTTAAAACATGTTTAAACCTTTGCGTTTCTGTTTATGCCATGAACATAATTTCAAGATACGTATAAAACCTTATAATTTATATGGTGGAGGAATTCTCCGTTTAATTGTAAAACAATTTATACGGGGATAAAATATTATCAATATTACACCAAACCTGAACCAATAAATCTGCTATCAGTCCTCATTTTTATCATACATGTATATAAACTATCTATTTATCTATTTTATAAACAGCAATTCATGTACGGTTCCGATGCACTTTCAGATCGTTTCATAAATGAACTCATTGAGTTCAGTGTATTTTTAAAACGTTTTTAATACATCGTATATATTTTGAATATTTATTAAACCAATCTGGGGTTTTTATCATTTAGTACAGTAAAACTGTTTCAGCTGTTCATAATCAGTACATAATATTTGTCATTGCCAAACACTCTCTTAAATCGCCGAGAGTAACACGATCAAAATAAAAACAAACTACATATGTAAATATCTACTTGCCTTCTCTATAAGAGTAAAAAGTCATTTGATTATCACAAGAAGACATTATTTAAGACAAATATGTAAGACTTTAAACTTTTAAACAAATCACTTAACGCATGGCAGTTTAAATGTCAGTTTTAACGTATTATGGAAAAGTTAACTTTGCTGCACCAAATAAAAAACAGCAAACGTGGCGCACATGTTTCATGTGTATGTCTTGTTGGTTTTTGTCTTGAAGTTAGAAAATAATAGCTTCAGGAACATGACTGTCGGTAATTACTTAAACTCCATTTCGACGCGTTCCAGCCTAAGTCGAACATGTAACTACGTATATCACTCAGTCCCTAGCATCGTACCACGGTACTTGTCTGTTTTATAACACAGGTACAGAAATCAGTTAAATTAAACGAACTTATGGCAACAGTTGAAACCGAGTCATCAACGTTGTTTTTCTACGAATATCACAGGATGGCTAATTTAGTCAATTTTAATGAACTCGCTGTATAATTACCAATTAATCTATCAACTATTATGTATTCCTTCGAAAATGTCAGTTGGTGGATATATTCGAATATACTGTGTATAAGTATTGACTATACAGCAGAGCAGGAATAGCCCATTCCCTACAACATGTTGCTGTGTGCACACTTTAATTGTCTCCATGTAGGAGCAGCTTTGAACATTCGGGAATGTTTCTGTGGCAATATGTATTACTGTACTTTCAGTTTTTTCTTGTGCTGTTTGTTGTAGAGTAATTATTGTGATATCTAATTGCTAAGGGCAATAAAGCGAACAATACAACGGAAGAGTGGATGGATAAGGTATATCGGGCAATGCGGAGAAATTTATCGGGTTAGCCGAAAATATGTTGAAACGCTTGAAAGTCTTTTCAAATATATCATCAGACTCTAAAACCAAACTAAACTAAACGGTTTGCCTGGTGTTTGTCTAATTTGTCAATTTAATATTTTAGTCAAAGAACAGTAGAGGTCCGCAGTCCGTCTATTTTAGCCCCAGTTCACTGAGCTCCACATACTTTTCTCTCTCTCTCTTTCTCTCTCTCTCTCGCTTTCCTACTTATTGTTATAGTGTTTATCTTTCATCATTCAACCAATTAAAATACAATAGTATTGTATGTCACTGTATTCCTATTTCGTAATAAAAGCAGGGCTACAGCTTCAAATAAGCCAACTGATTTTTTTCTGAATCCTTTTCACATTATGTATTTAATAATTTGTTTATTGTATGTATTTGTGAATAAATATGTTTACATAAACCCACCCCACCTATGCATGTGATAATAAATCGAATGAAAGCCAGGTGGTCAGTTGTCGTAGATCTGGTACACTG
>JAULCC010201203.1:0-12901 GCA_032358795.1 Nuttallia obscurata | reverse complement strand
TAGTCTTTCATCTTTGATAGCAAGAACATTGGATTCATCAGCTGTGCGGCGGCAGTGAGAATAATTTAGAGATAGTGCTATTTGTAGTTGACAACTGGGACATAAACAGTATGAAATGAGAGAAAGCCTGGAGGTTCGAAAACTATTCAGACATATAGCGATGATTTCTTATATTTGCCAGTTGTTATTACACAGAAGAATCGGATAACGTGATGGTAAGCATACGAGAAAGTGTTTATTTAGATAAGAAATTTCGAAAGAAAAAAACAACAAAATGGTAATTTGAGAATAAAGCACGTGCATTTGTTTTCAAATGTTACCTAGGTGTAATTTTAAACATTGAATATATCAAATGTTGTGCTCAAAAGTTTGCCACATGATGTTGGTTATTTAATTTGTAGATTCAATAACTTCTAAAAACAAATATATAAAAAGACAAATATTCCGAAAGCTCTTCTCTAAAGGGTAATCTAATTTTGTAATAAAGCATTTTACTAGGAACTGTTTAAAAGCATTTACGTATATCAGTTTTTACCTTTAAAACGCACTGAGAAAAAGTATGATACAGTTTACTGAACTCATTCTGATATGCAATGCTATTTTTTAAAGGAAAGAATAATATCCTTTTATCTCATATCAGATATTCAACTAGACAATCAGCATTTAGTTAAACATTATAGCGGAAATTGGGCGTATAATATTGACACTGTATTATCTAATGCAATTTTCCCCTTGTAACTTATTCAAATGATTAAAGCAATTGTTTAAGCGAAATGAGCACCTTCTCGATTGCATTGCTTCTTTTATACACTGAATGATCATAATAAAACGATGACAGTGTTATTAAGCACTTGCATTTCTGTTCAGATATTAAAGTTAAAAATGCCACTTTGTAAACACATACGTATCATATAGATTGATTAATAAGAAAATAGCTTAATATAACTTTTATTCTAAGAATACTACAATTTTTTTGCGGGTACTGTCTTAATGCAATTTTCATAGAAAATATCATGATTGAGCTCATTAACTTTCAAACTTGAAAAGACAATATTATGGCAATATATAGATCACGTTAATCAATATGCATTATAACATAAAAACGACGTATAACGCTTACTAACAACATAGCTATCTCGTATAATGATAGATTCCATATATTTGAATTAGGTACATGAACATCAAACTTATGCTTTGATATTGCTGTATTAACTAAATGAGCTACAGTGGATGACTTTTGTTTCTATCTATTTCATGTATCTCCAATCACCATAAATTCATTCGAGTAAGTGTTTTGCGCCGAAGCTGTCACTATCAACGATGGTAAACGATAATGGTCGGGGAAACCACAACTTAAGGCATGCTTGTTGACATAAAATTAAATTACTCTTCATCAGAAAACGACTTTCATCTGGTAGATCTAATCAATGAAAACCCATAAAAAGTATGTGCCCTTGAGGAAATATATGTCATGAACTCGAAACAAAAGGTCAATATTAAGTGGCATGCCAAGATATTTGAGGGTTGTTTTGACAACACTATATACCGGTGAATAGTTTCAAAAGTGTAGTATTCACCTAAGGGTTGTGTCGATGATAGCATGTCCTTTATAATGATTTGATAGCCTGTATGGGCTTAAGAACATAATCTATAACTCAATGGATGACTGAAATTCAACAACAAACATTGTCAAAGTCAAATGTAAAATTTAAAATACAGATGCAGTTGTTACGCGACGCGAACAATATTCATTAAAATGCATCATTCTATTCGAAATAAAACCAGAAACGAACAAAACGCTTCCGAATAAAAAGAAGTTTGAATAATTAATATGAATAATGGTTTAGAAAAATTAAAACTAGTCACGTTGACCTTATTTCTGGAATTTCTAATCAACCATCATACTTTTTTGTTGCAATTTTAATTCTTTTTGAAACAATGAAATGAGACGATTTAGCGTGTATATGTATTAATTAAATTTCATTTAAAAAGATGAATGGATTTTTGTTATCATTGCTGAATATTGATACTAATATTTCCTGATAAATCATGATATCTACTGTCATAACATGATATGATATATAAAATCTTATGTCATACACTTAAAATCAACTAAACCTTGTCTCTCAATAAGTCAACAGTAGTTATTACTGCATTTATATATACATATATCTTTGAATTATCCGAATAGAAGTTTGAATCATTAATCAATGTCTCGGCTATACAATTTTTGCACAGAGAAAATGTATATATATTATTCCGTTGTTTATTCAAATTGTTCTGTAGAATTTACATGAAATATAAACAGGAAATCACAAATTACATCGATGTAACTGTCAGTTGAAGAAAATTAGAATGCATTTAAAGTTAACAACATTTGTACATGTATACTAAAGTTATTTGAGTTATAAGATTAGTCTCTGGCAAACGATGAAAACTCATTTTTTCGTATCCAATGAATGATGAACAATTTTGCAAGCCCAATTTTATAGCATTACCCGGCTTTATGCGTTTTCCTATCTATGATTGGCCCTGAATTGCACAGTTATATATTTGGTATTGAATACAAAATTATTCCCTAGGTAGTGTTACGAATACTTCTTCTTATAGGTAAAGCTGAATGGCAAAAACCAAAACCTTAAAACCTTCCAAAGACTGGGTTGACTCATTCGATGTAATATTATGACAATCGACTGATGTTTTTGAAAGCAGACACGGTATATTGAGAAGATTTGGATTTTGACTAACAGAATTCATTTAATGCAAATAAGTTACTTAATATAATCAATAAAACATGTCTTCGGAATTTAAAACGAATAAAACAAACAAATCATTTATACAATTAGAACATGTTATGTTTATTTCAATAGTTAACAAATCTGTGAATTTGAGTTTCAACATATCATTTCAAGATGATCACTTTATTTCTTGAAATTCAAATAAATAGATGCGTTGCTTCAAGGCACAATTAATAGACACGCAAAAGGATTTATAACAATTTATATATGTACATGTAGCAACATACGCTCTTCTGACGATATTGATCGTATAGAAAAAAAACTGAAAATATTTCTTTTTTGTGGATTTAGACTGAGTATGTTTGTCTCTGATAATAGAAAATTAGTGTTGCGAGATTTTATAAATTTAATGTTATCATATACGTTTGCAAATTGTTTGAACCAATCTCTATATAGAAAAGTTAAAACGCTTGTTATTAAGATATCAATAGTTTCAATTGTTCGAAATACCAAAAGAAATATTCAAGTGAACATTTATTATATAAACTTTTTAGTGCACTTGTTATCAACTGTAAATTTTAAATAAGTTATATATTTTACCAGCTAATCTAGACAAATTTCAATATTTTCCCCGTCCTCAATTATTTCATCGACTGACCTATTTTCATTATACAATTTTTGTTCAAAGTTACCTGTTACTAACACTTAGCCTGCTAAGCTCAACCGTGATAAAAATTGAAACAGCTTATATCAAGATTAGACTCCGAGTAACTCGAGTCAAAGCTGTTTGACAATCGGCCAAATTTTTCTCCAAATATTGTGTGAATCCGATGAATTTCAAACTCGAGGCAGACGACATTTTAAACAAACGACATTTTTTCAGCACGCCAAGGGTTATCGCTTACTTTAGATAGATGACACCTTTTGTCAGGACATTAACACTCAGAAATCTTATCAGATTGTCACTACTTGCCAAACGCGACATGATATACTACCTGTTTAGTCACTAGTAATTCGTGTACCGATCTACCGACAATGATTGAATTGTCCGTTTACAAATCCAGCGGCATCTGATAGATTCCTTTCTGTTGTTGACAAGAAATCAATGACAGGACTTATTTACGTCGAATCAGAGAAAACTATATGCCTAGTTCATTAAGGCAAGCTTTTATTGTGTTCAATTCGTTAAGTACCGGGTCTCTTTGTGAATGTATGCTGTAAATATAATCTTAACGTTAACAATGATCTAAGGTATCACAGTCTTTGTAAGTTTAATGCCATGTTCGAATGAAATATTAAGGACTTTAATTGATACGAGTTGTGATTTAAAAATAACTGTGCTTCTGTTAGTGGTGTCTTTAAAGAAAAAAAGTAAATGCCACTATATCCAAACACGTTATAATTGTTTGTATTAAAGTCCGAAATTATCTAGAAATTTTTATTGATATATACGTATTGTTATCGGTGCTTATTTGTTTCCTTACACATCAATATGCAGAACACATTCCTTGCTAACTTCATCTTTTTTCAAGACTTGACCTCAAGTCGTGATCTGATTTGATTTAATTTTATTAAATCTGTTGTTGGAAACATCTTCTATCCCTGCCATATATGCATATACTGGTTGCTGAAAATCATTAGTTCTCTTTCATATTGAAGCAATATGCAAGTCAATGGTACAGGTATGCAGAACATTGTAATCTAATATACGTTACATGTAGAAGTATATAATTTACATTAATGACATATTAATATATATACACGCATTTCATCGCACCGAATAAATAAACCAGAAAAGTTTTATTTTTTCTGTATGTATTTCAAATGATTCATATGCGCTCCGCAGTTTCTCTGTTGAGGAGGCTCAGAGACAAGAAATTAAGCCGAATCATGAATGCATTTTAAATTGTCAGTAGCTTTTCTATGCATTATGTACAATAAACATTGGGGTATAACATGTAATAATATCGCACCATACTTCGTTTTCTGATGAATCTGTAGATATTTCAGCTTTTAGTCTTTTGTGTTGCCCTTTATAAAAGAGAGAACAAACATAGTAATTTAGCATATATTAAAATATTATAAACAATTAAGTGTTGCATCTAAAACAGTGAATCCGTTGTACTGATCAGAATTTAAGACATTTATGTATAAATCAAAGCGTGCAACAGTTAAAGGGTTAATTTTATTAACTAGATCATTACATATCAAATTGCTTTTACGCAAAGTACTTTTAACAAATTGTCTTTGTTAAACACTTAAATGTTTAGATTTAGATACTGTAGCTTACGTCGTAGACTGGACGCCATATGTTTGTCTTAACAGCTTGATGTGGTTTGTAAAGAAATGCCTGCAGGCAACTCTGCCAAAGATAGACTTAATTCAATATATATCATATTGCATTGTATAGACTACGCTGATTAGATATAATTATTCACTAAAAATTTGTATGGGCATAGATAACGATGCACTTTGACATTTTGAGGAAAAACATCAGAATCAAGTTAAAATGACGCAGTCAAGACTAAAAGGAATCGCAATTTATAGCTTTCGTTTGGAAGGAGTAGCCTTTTATGTTCAACCATATTTCTCTTATAATCAATCCGAACCTAGCAACATACAACAAAAAAAACAATCGACTTTTTATCTAATATTGTTTGGAAAACCTTGCGTTAGCACTTTGGAAACCGATTCATTGTACACATGCTAATGTCTTAAAACTCTATCCATACCAGTGTACTGTAATTTGCATTTATTTATAACATTCAAACAAAACCCGATTGAATGTGTTCTTGTCTGATTCCTAAAGATAAATGCATACAACCGCGTAAGCTATCCACGTGCGTATAATACATTCTAGGAAAAAATAATTCGTTCCCTTAAATGTAGAAAATTGTATATCACACAGCTACGTATACATACAACCTACCAGATTTTCAAGAGAGTGAATATCAATGGCATGCTTAGTATAGTGCCTTATAAGAATAGCAGAACAATGTATTGCTATCAAAGTCTGTCTCTCTTCCAATTGCTTGTGAATATAGAAGCTTCAGTAATACGGTATCCAATATTTTATTTATGTCTTAATGTATTTTCCTTTTTTTTTTGCAGATTCCAGCAACGTACAAAAAGCTATAAAATTCTTTAAAGTTTACTTTAACAGATGAGTTTTCGTTAAAGACAAAAGATAAAAATGGAAACTTGTTTGCAAGTTGTACTTGCTAAAAAGGAAAAACACGAAACACGTTTTTGGTATTTCGCAGCTATCCTACTTGGACTATTTTAATCAGATTGTGTTTTAAATGCAAGTATTTGTTATTATAAATAACAATTATTTATACACACAAAAACATCTTGGAAAGCTTAAGCTGACTGCAAGAGGTTCTAAGCCCAAGATGTCAATTTCCAAATCGCCTTTAAACATCATAAGTGTATCACTAAATCATTGATATTATTTTAAGAAAGACGGAAAGAACCAACTGCCCTACCTACAGAACACAAGAAGTTAAAGGTGTATGATGGAAAACAACACTGCTTCCTACAATATTAGCATAGGTGCTTCCCAACCATGGTATATCGTATTCACCAGCGGGCTTATGTGCATAATGAGCCTAACGACGATTTCTGGAAACATTTTCGTCATTGTGTCGGTGTTTACGTACACACCGCTAAGAATAGTTCCAAACTTTTTCATCGTATCATTAGCATTTGCTGATATGCTTGTGGCACTCATTGTAATGCCATTTCATATCTCAAACAATATTGTGGGGTACTGGATATACGGGGAGGCACTCTGTAAACTCTGGTTGACCTTTGACGTTTTGCTCTGCACATCTTCCATTTTGAATCTATGTATTATCGCTCTCGATCGTTACTGGGCAATTCATGACCCTTTGAAATATGCACAGAAAAGAACAATAAAAAGGGTTTTGATAATGATATTCATTGCATGGATACTGAGTGCTGCTATATCCATACCCCCATTATTCGGATGGGGTGACAGCGCAACAGAGAGGCTGTACAACTATGAAACTAAATCATGCACTTTGACTTCGGAGAAAGGTTACGTTGTTTACTCTGCATGTGGATCGTTTTATATACCTTTATGTGTCATGTCATTTGTTTATCTAAAAATCTACCTCGCCACTCAGAAGCGTCTTCGCCAACGAACTAAAGCTGCTGCCGCGACAAAACTCGCAATGTTGAACAATAAATCGACTTCCACGGAACCTAAAACAAGAAAAAATAGTGATAGTGCAAATGAGCCGGAAGAGATCTCGCTGACTGAAACTAAATCAATTCCAACGAGTAACGGCACATCTCTTGCATCAAAACAGTCTAAAAAGGAACTTAAGAACGCTGCTCGCAACGGAAGAGTTAGAAATTCTATGCAGTCATTCTTCGAGGAAAAGCAGCGCATATCGTTATCAAAAGAAAGGAAAGCTGCAAGAACATTGGCAATAATCATGGTTACCTTTGTTTTGTGTTGGATACCATTTTTCTTGATGTATCTTATTCTACCGTTTTGCGACAGCTGCAAGTACCCTGGACTCGCTGTAGAAGTGTTGTTCGTGTGGCTCGGATATTTAAACTCTACACTGAATCCTGCTATTTATACGGTATTTAATACCGAGTTTCGAAAAGCCTTTAATGACATGGTAGCCCGCTGCTGTGGAAAACCTCACGGTAGAGGTCATATGACTAGGTCTTACGTTTAGCAACGTGGAAAGTTCTGCATACATTTTTACAGTTTTGCATACATTTATACAATTCATCAATCTGAGTATCAGTTCGATTCGCCATTTGCTGATGGAGGTAAACAGACTTAACTTGCATTATTGATTTATGATGACTATATAATTGTCAAAAGGAATTGGAAGCGAAGATGAAACTTGTCAATACATACATTGAACAAATGAAATGTTTAAAATTCAAAACCAAACAGCAACATCTGCAATATTACACCCAAGCAAAAAACATTCATTTTGTAATTTTGATCGAAATGATTGTCATCATATTCTATACAATCTCCAAGCAGTGACTTTACAGTTTTATGTCAGTTTCTGAGTCAGATGAATGTATTTCCAGTATGTATTGATTCACATCGAACCAGTCTTCTTTGAATACAGTGTAAATAGAACAGATATATTCACGACCACCTTATTGTTTATTATTTAAGTTGCTATTGTTTCATATTTACATTATGACATTATACATGTATGAATGTGTGATGTGTAAGAATTTCTAGACTTGTAAATATTGTTTTTATTTAGTTAATCAGAATTACAAAAGGTTTTCTAACAAGTAACCTGTGTAAGAATTAATTAAGTTCAAACTTATCCAGTGACCGCAGAATTCCATAGCCATCCATAAACAAACATTCAACGATAACAGTGTGTTGGAAGGCAAATACAAACAAATAAATGCCCAGATTAAGTTCGATTTTTTTTAAAGAACTTTCTGTAGTATGTATGATGTATTTTATAATATAAAATGGCTATGACAGAATACTTAAATGACCATTAAGTAAAAGAATTATCAGTGATCTGTAGAGCTGGATTAAAACAGCCAGGAAGTGTCCATTGAGCTGGCTTCCTTACACTGGAACTGACATTGATTCAATTCAGTGAATCACTGAAGGAATTCACTAACAGAATAATAACCTTGAGGTACGCAATACATTTTACAAAATAATATTGTTTTATGGTAGACACTATTCTTTGCTCGTATTTGGGGAAAACGTTCAAAAGTCAATAGTCGGACTAATCTTAAGGTAAACAGTGTTTTGTGTAATCAAAATGTATGCAATAGAGGTCTTGCAATTGATATTATCGACATCCTCATGCTATTTCTAAAATTTGGTTTATATATTGAAATCATTATCCTGTTCATGATGACCATTTCATCGCTTCCATATCAATACCACATACACTTCGCCAGGACAGTATTATTCTCCGTTTCGATTTGAAGCTGTAAAATAACAACTAAAGTATATTTTATGATAATAAAGTAACGTAGATGCAGACTAGACTCATCTATAGAACTGTACACAGTGATCGATTGCATGTTAACACATTTTTATTCCTTTTCCCCTCAAAACTTAAATAAAAATTAAATCACGCATGATCACATCGTTTAATCATCTGATTTTGCTTCCGGATAGAAAACAATCTCATTTTCCTTTTTATTGGTTTGATTACTAATAAAACCTCAGATGAAGAAACACTCGCAAAATATATTAACTCATTTGCGTAAATTGAAATAAATAGCATTCGGAGTATTGGTGTAAAAAAGGCATATATATCAGGACAGCTGTACTTACATGAACTTTTATTCTTAAGGCAGGTTATTTAATGTCACAATTTCAATAGTAAAGTGTCAAATGTTGAGGACATGAACATATAGGATGTCAAATATGCTGACTTTTGATTAGTTTCCATCTTTTTTTCATAACAATTTTGTTTTGCATACAATAAATTGAGAACTGTAATCAAGTGGTATCTTTTATTATTGGCAGCCCATTATACTTACTGATACCAACTGAGTTGTTTCGTCTTCACAGAAATTCAAATTGACATCTGTTAAATAACCGCTATAACTGCAGTATAGATATATGTATAGCCTCAATATACGTGTATGTAAATCAAGAATCCCAGATGTCCGTCACGATGTGCAAGTTAACTTTCACATGAAAAAAACACAAAAATCTTAGGATTGAAAAGCATTGATGACTGAATAATAGTCCGGACATTTTAAGTTATGTCCATGTACTTCGGCTTACCGTACATTCCCTCTTCCTCTCACTATGAAAACTCGCCAAAACTAGTATATGTGCACAAACGGGTGCGCTGTAAGAATGCAATCGATATGTTGCAATTGCACTTTTGTAAAATAGGTAACGTTTAAAGTAAGCCAATATTTATTTTGAAATGAAATAAACGTTTTCGTATCACGATGCACACAATCGCATTTAAAAACTCTAATTAAACTATGCATGAATAGTTGATTGACCGAAAATTACAAACAAATGGCGTTTGAATCAAATTAACTTTTCATGTTTTCAATTACATACCTTTAAACTCGAAAACTGAATAATCCTATAAGGGATTGACTAATACTAGCAAAGACGGATAGAGGTGAACCTGCACGAAAGACCTTTTTATGTTGTGTTCCATTACTCTAAAAATCAATAGGTTATACTATCGCTTTATAAGGATTAGTCGTACAGTTTTATAACATCCCTGGCAACTGAAGAATGCCTTGTGTTATCAGAACAGTAACAAAATGCTTCATGGAAATTCCGTGTTCAGTTTTCCCTAGGGAAATACGGAATCGCAGAGATGATGAAGGCTTTGTGCGAATATGTAGATGAAATGATTAACCAACTACTAATATTGTGTGACCGTTTGATGTGAACGACATACCTGAACGTATCTAAAGAAAAAACCCAGATTATTTATATGTTACAATTATCTTATTACTTGGTTAACATGGAAAACGTGTGTAAGGATTCATAATGATTTCCTTTGTACATGTCTCCAAATTCATGGGATGAGTAAGTTTCTCTTTAATCTCAATCGCTATTACAGCGACAACATACTTTAATTTTATCTCAGTATGCAGAATATGTCGTTTTAAACCAACGATTTAACATTTATACCGTTTTTGGTACAAAATTATTGCTTAAGTAATAAAACAATTTCGTTCTGATTTACAACTTTACTATGATATTGTTCTTACATGTGAACTCCTTGTGGCAGCAGAGTTTGCTAAAACATGCGGGTGAACCTAATGTTTAGTCATGGAGTTTTTAAAGGAACACATATCTAACATATGCCTTCCATGCTTTAAAAAAATATATAAACAGTACAGCCAGCCCGTCTTCTAGCAATTCCCTCCTGTTCAAATCGCACTACAATCATTAACCAAATTAACAAAAATAATTTTTTTAATCTATGATATTTATTCTCTAACAAGTTAAGGTTTCTCTTCATGTCTATTTGTTCCTTTCTCTGGCTCTGTCTAAATGTATATATCTGTCTGTCTAGGCCTGAATTCTCCAATGTCTATCTCATTCTACCTCATGTCTCTAGATCTTTCTTTTCTTCGACATCCCTCCTGTAGATTGTTTCTAAATGTTTTGAAGCATTTTAGACTGTATATATGTTAACACGCAATGTCTGACAGACGCTGATTAACTGATATGTTACCTCCTGTGTAAACCTTTGTTTATTCTTAGTACACGCTGTCTACGGCATACTATTTCCGTCTTACATGTGTAAAGATTTTATGTAAAACACTGATGTGCCAACATAACTATGATTTGAAGTATAGATGTATGCCTCTTCTAAAAACAATCAGCAAATAATTTATGGTTAAAGGCATATTAACGGCAAAAAAAATATATCTGCGTTTAAATGATTTTTCTGCGTACAAGCGAATATACCGTAACTTTCAAATCAAACGGTGAAAAGGATTTGCGATAGCTTATATAACCATGTTTAAATTATATGCGCGAGACACATTTCGATAAACAACATTTTTTATAAAACAGCGTTTGATAGTCGACTAAAACAAACATGTGTGTGCAAACTGATATTTGTTAATAAAGTACATGAACAAGCTAATCTACGAAAACAATTTCTACAATATCTTATACGAAAAACATGTTATGTGAACAGGCTATTTTTCGGCAAACCAATTATATACACAAGCTAACATAACGAAAACAAGTTATCATTATATTTTTTTGAATATAACAAGAATGAATCAACATCAGTAACTCTTAGATATATTTGCAATGTCATATGAATTCTTTACATCTCTGATAATAAGCAAACGAAAAATGTTAGAATAAAAAAATAATAATGTATTACATAAGAAAACGAAGAAAAGATAAAAAGAAATGATAGATCAATTTATAACCGAAATATCTAAAGAAATCAGTTTGATTTTCTGTTGTTTGTTTGGCGTTTGTCCTTTCGAAATGACATTTGCCTTTCGGTTTCAATATTTTCGTTGACGTAATTTGGGAAGTGACTATAAATAGTTATTACGGCGTTAAGAAATCTTTGTTTGTCTTTCCTAAGCCTATTCTCTCTCTCTCTCTCTCTCTCTCTCTCTGTATCATCAATAATTGATTAACCATTTGGTACTTGTAAATTTGATTAAGCAGATCATTGTTTAATTGGGTTCTGGCAGTTTCATATATCAACATATTTCTAAATCTTCTTGGAATAATTTCTAATAGCGATGTATATTTTAAGAATTCCTTATAATCTAATTCTATATGAACTCGATAAATTAAAAAAGATACAAAAATAAAGTCTGAAAACAAAAACATCTGAGGGAATAAGTGAACTTGAGATCTTCCATTTTGACTCTCCTATTTTCATAGTCATTTACAACTATATATTTCTTAAATTTCGCTTTCATCCTACCCCAAAACAATTCAAACATGATGTTATAAAAATATTTTTCTTCACTTCCGGGTAAGGGGTGTTAAACTGAAAGGTAATGCAGTTTTTGTAAATTACAAATACTTATACTGTATACAATATTTCGAAAGCAACACGTTGTCAGCATCATTTTATTTAGTATCCTATGTGCATAAGTTCAGATTTATGTTCTGCAAACGTGAAAATTGTGCACTATTTGGAATGCAATAATTTTTGTAAGTGGAGGGGCACTTGGCTTATTTCTTTACAAGATTATTCGATGCAAGATAATTTTATCAATTACAATAAAGTTTTACAGAGAAAGTATGTGTGCCACGATTTTTATTGTGTGTTTTCTGTGTCATTCTCCTATGCGGTGCACAATTTCAAACCGTATTTTTATAAATAAAATAATTGAAACCAGTCTAAAGATTATTTTGGCTTCGCTACGTAGAGTTTAAATATGTATATAATACAAACTTGAATACATATGTCTCCGTGACGTAAATGGTAGGCGTGTTGGTCTTGTAACCCTGTTTCTATGTATCAGCGTTGGTTCGAGGCTCGGCTGCACCTATATTTTTTATCAATTATTCGCGTTTGTTTGATATTAAAAGCTACATGTATTTAGGTTTTGTTTGATTGTTTTATTTACGTCACTTTCTGCCAGCTAGGGCTAATGGACGTCCTAGAGAGAGGGAAGCGGATACACAGAACTCTTCTGTA
>JAULCC010200981.1:0-12903 GCA_032358795.1 Nuttallia obscurata | reverse complement strand
AGTGGAAGAACTGTGATTTGGATAATCTCAAGTATTGTCTTTGATAAGATTTAAGGGCTTTTTCCTACCGCAAAAGTATTGACAATAATGTGTTTGCACTAAGACAGATCTTCTGTACAGCTTACACAGAGACCCGCCAAACGTTAACAAGCGATAAATACATATGTATGAGGTTTGGTTTGGTCTGAATTTTTTACTACATTGTCACAGTCAAAGTCATATGGATGTTTGTAAATACACTAAAGGTCCCCGGGTAGAACGTCCACAACTAGGTGAAAGCCGATTAGATTCGTGAATACTTGACTGTATGTTTGTTATATCTAATCACAAATTTAAATAAAGTGAAATCGTGTTGTGTCATAATATAAGTAGCCCTGACTATGCCCTGAAGCATAATATGTCAATTATCACAGAGATGCTTATAGAAATGTATTTATTACATGTTAGTAAATGCTTGTATATTGACAGTACATTATTGTTTGTACCGATACATCCTCTTAATTGAGTTCGTCATCAGTTAAATTGCTTTATGTCATTTGTCAGTGAGGAAAATAGAAAAACCTTTTCATCAATTCATATTACACGTTCGAGAAGATATATAACAAACAATGTCAATTAAAGGCCCCGTGTCTTTTCGAAAATCTTGACTTATTTGAAAGTCTTGCACTCACAGAATGATTTATGCTTTGCGTATGTTTAAGTCATTCTTATCATGTAGGGATATATCTTGTTGTAGTGGTATTATAATTTGAATTAATCATTGGCGCCGTTTATTTTTTTTTAAAGTTGTTTACTGAATCTGTTGTTCCCGCTGCGGATAATCAATGTAGCAGAGAAAACGTATTGGTTATGAAATTCTATTCATTAATGTCGTCTCTTCGTCGTTAATGTATATTTATTGCTTTTGTCTTTCCGAGTGACTTGCTAATTGCTATAGGTTGCTGTCAGAACTTATTTGTCATCTATACACAAATAGTTTCTGATGATGTAGGACACTTCAAAGGAGATAAGAAGTTATCGTTATCTCTCGCTAAGTTAGCATGTAATCATTGTGAACTATTCTTCGTCAGCACAAAGACTGGTTTGTTTATCATTACAGCGCTGGTGACTGAAACTCACTATTATGGAGCTACCATTCTAGTCATGTATTTAAATATATTATAGATAGATAGTTTTACTCAGGTATAACAGGAATTTGTCATAAAACAAATACAAACTAAATGACCACAGATACACGTGAGCATCAAAATGCAAAGTAGATGACATATAATCAATACCAAGGATAACACACAATTAGAGCAATACAGCTCTCTTATTTCCATTGGGGTTTTTAAAATGGATCGTATAACATTGCAAAGATTAATACATTTTCAGTTATTGAACATATA
Source organism: Nuttallia obscurata (assembly GCA_032358795.1). NCBI lineage: Eukaryota > Metazoa > Mollusca > Bivalvia > Cardiida > Psammobiidae > Nuttallia > Nuttallia obscurata. The sequence continues at coordinate 11,515 of JAULCC010200981.1, read as the reverse complement.
AAAAAGTACAGTAATCTAGCACAGGATGACATTGATTATTCGAATATCTCAGAAAATTACCTTACATTAAAACGGTAGCCTAGCACATGATTGCATTGATTAATATCATATCGCAGCAAATTGCCTGACATTAAGACAGGATATACTAAAACTCAATGCACTGGAACTAAAGTATTAAATTTTATAGACATAATGCTGACATTAAATGACTAAATTGACACGGATTGCATAAAATAATCGTTAACAGTTTCTATATTAAAATGCCTGTTATTACTTATAGACCTTAAATGTACTGATAATCAGTTCCACACCTGACAGCAATTGAAAGCGAATTATTTTTTCTCAAAGCTCTTAACCTTGAGAATTGAAAAACTGAAACTGTCTTTTAAACGGGTTGAATAAGAATGTACCTCATTTGCTAGTTTAAAGTGTTCATTCAAATAGTTGGTAGCATGATTACAGTGTATCGTATGTACATGTCCTAGGATAAGAAAGTCAACCTTCAAATGAACAGATACCCAGCCTACTACTTCGAAATGTGTCCTCCTAGATCTAGAACGTGGACTAAGATTAAGTATAAATCTTACAATCTTATTCTGAATGGCTGAAGTCTACTTTTCAGGTTTTGACTCAACCGCAAATATCAGGAAGCAGACGCATAATCAAAGTGATATTGTATTAAGAAGAAACAAATAGCTGTTTAGTTTACCTATTTAAGAACATAATTTTTCTAAATAAAAACTTAAGTATTGCACTGTCTTATTCAATAACCTGACTATAAACTCACCACATAGACTTTAGTCATGATCAACAACCAAGTATTTGACTGATATAGTGGATGAAATTGAAGTTTCATTGCAAGAAATGTCTAATCCAACACACGATTTCAGTCTGGGCTAAAACAAAATGGACTCCATCTTACCGAGATGCGGAGAAAGCTTATTGTTTAAGCAATTTACTTACTTTAGTGGGGTAATCAGTAATTTGAGTAGTTATATACTGTGTATCTTTACCTGCTACTAAGATAACATAGTCATCGGCATATAGAAGTAAATTTTTACGTACCACAGCCTCAATATCCTTCACCTTAATCAATTCTATCTGGCTTGTGGTAGGTCGGTAGTTCTACCCGGGTAAACATTGTGCCTGCAATAGTGTACAGAGTCCCCCGGGGTCTTCTTCCCCCACCTGCAATGAGCTGGACGTCGCGATATGACTGAAATCCTGTTGAAGCGACGTTAAATTCCAAATAAACAAACAAACACACACACTACATAAATCAAAATTAGGGCCAAGGTCATTTAGAACCCTGGAGAACCTTACATGTAAAAGTGGCACTAAATGAAAGTACACCTGGGGCATTGACCATTTACGTAAGACTTTATAAGTACAAACTAAACCAGTGAGTAAAAAAGCATGGTCGACAGTGTCAAACGCCTTCTGTAGATCAGGAATAACCATGCCTATATTTCCGTTTTCTATTTCAAATTTAATAAAATCAGTCAGCTGTTAAAGGCATATTTGTCACATAAACGGGCTCTGAAAGTGACATAAAGCAGTGACATAAATATAATCTGTAACTAGTTACATAAACATAGCTTGAAACCGGTTGATAAACGCGCTCAATTGAATAACAAGGTACCATCTGCTGACGTAGCATATGACGTCAGTTTCGACAGGACGTTGTTATGACGGCGCGTTCTCAATCCCGCTCTTAACGAAAAATCATATGCAGGAACCGTTTTTTAGTGTGTTTAGTTGGAGAATGTTTCTTAAAATCTCTCTATATGAGAAAAATAGAATCTCACGTTCTTGTTAATTCAATATTATAGTTATAAAACTCGTTGACTAAAATCATATGAAACTCGCCAAGGCTCGTCTCATATTTCTTTATTCAACTCGTTTCCTACTCGTTGATTAAAATCATAAGACACTCGCCAAGGCTCGTGTCATATGTTTTTTAGTCAACTCATGTTAGATCCTCTTTATCTGTGGAAAATTACTGTCTAAGCCCAGATTCGTGGGCATAGATTAACTTATTTTCTGATGGGTAAAAGTCTACAATACTCTGTTGAATTAATCAAGCCATTTTATGCGTTTCTTTTTTTCAATCTTGTTTCCTATTGAAAATCTTATTTATGAACAGGATTCCGACCAAGCGTTGATTAAAACTAATATTCCCATTAGGTAAAATAGGATATGTCAATTACAATGTCTGTGATATTAATCTAAACTGCAAACCTGTCTACAAGATACCTGATTTAAAGCATCTCAGAAACGGCTGACAGAATTCTGGTGGCGTTATATCATTGATGTTTATGTCAAATACAAAGAATCGGCGCCGGTAGCGTATTGATGTAGTAAAGAAAATTACAAAATCTGAGAGCATGTATGATTTACCTTAGAGAGCTATGGCGTTTTGTTATGTCTATAAAAATCACTTGCTTTACAGGGCGGTATACATAGCCAAGGTCAGCCACGGAAGTTCCTCTTTTTGTAATAAACTACAGTTTCAACATACATGTAAACTGGATATAAGCAAAATATGTACATGTATCATGATGTTAACCAATGTTACGTCTTTATAAAACGACATACTTTTAACCCTTTCGATGCCAACTTATTTTCGTATGCATATATTTGTTTCTGTCTTAATGTTCAAAGTTGATATATTTTGAATTTCTGTATATGAACAAAATCAGAATATCAAACAGTTTGGATCCTGATGAGATGCCGAGTTACTCTGCGTTTCATCTGGGTTCAAACTGTTTGCAAAAACACCCCTGAGTCGCCTTTGGCGGCAAAAGGGTTAAATATTTGAAAAAAATAAGAAACCCTTCAAATAAGTTACTCTTTGTTTTTACTAAATAAGGCTTCATGTCAAACTCCAGTAGAGAAAGCAGCTAAACGTTTTAATGAGACAGAGAAGAGTTGTTATAAAACAAATGCAATAGTTATATTGTAAAGCAATTTGGGTGTTTATCTTGAAATGTGCCCGATCACAGAGTGATACCCTTGTTGTTTTGCGATTAATAACACGACTGCATAATGAACATTGACAAACAGCTAATAAAGAAAGGGTTGATTAGATTAATCTTGCAGAAAGACTGGTCTGTACATATATTTATAAGGATTGCATAATCAACATAAGCAATCAAATAATAAAAATGGATGATTAAATTAATCTTGAAATGACACGCCTTTTAATTAATTGGATGAATTCTGAAAAGTTGAATAGCTCAATATTATGTTATTTTGTTAACATGACAGAAGTTGCCATCATAGTCATGCAATAGCTGTTTCAAGAGGACGGTTTACTTATACTTGCAGAGGGACTTATAAGCAGAAAATATAATTAGGATCACAAAAACATGATCTTTTTAGCTGACAATATTTTGTTTATGAAACAGTGACCAAAAGTCCAAATCCCAAATGTAAACAACGATGGTTCACGGGTGCTTGTTTTTCATGTGATTTTGTGTATAGATTCAAATGCATTACGTTGGAATGTTGCTATAACCCTTAAGCTTTGCCTTTGGTCGACGCCTCCAAGAACGACGTTTTTAATTGATCTACACCATTTATTTTTCATTCACATTGAATATGAAATCACTAAAGACTTCTGGTGCACAAACAAACACATTCGCCGTGCCATGTCAACTATTAACATGAAAAAGTCTTTTAACTTGTAAATGTGAAACGTGACAGAAGACGGTTAATTTGTAAACCAAATGAGAATTCATTGTTGAATAAGAAAACGTCGAAACTTTTTACGTTTCTAATTCTCATATCTTTCTTGATTCTTCTTTCTAGATTGTGATCTCCTGTATCCTTTTCATATACCCTACACTTCCGTAACCGACCTTAATTGCAGGTTTTTATACCTAAAAGACACCAGTTAATTAACCCTACTGGTATCATACCTATACTATAGTATGGGGGTCTATCTCTACACACACAACTCGGTTACGGTGACTTGATGTTATATGCCAACATTGTGGCGACCACTTTTCAGAGTATTCCATTTACGTAAAGACCATTCTACGGACATTGATTGAACTGTAAACTATGTGTTTTGTCGCAATCGTATACAAATGGACTAGTGGTAAGACTCAGGTCTCAGTATCGAAGGGTCCTGGTTTAAATCAAGCACTGGCAACCAACTTTTTGGGGCAGAAAGTATATCCCACATGTGCCACACTCCACTCAGGTTTATAAATGGGTACATGTAAAGGTGTAAGCCAAGTGTCATGGCTGCAATCTGCGTCATCTGTCAACCTGATGGTCTGGGGGATAATGAAGCATACATTGAACGTATGTCATATATGAAAGGAGTGCTATACAAATGTATATATATTATTATATTATTATATTTTTTAATATTGAACTAAATATCAGTCATACCGATGTATGCACAAAATAATTGAAATAATGAATTCGTATTTCATTGTATCGCATTGATTTTAAAATCCAAAATGGTCTACAAAAGAATATGCGTTTGTTAGAAACGTTTCTCCATAGTTTAAGTTTAGCCACGTCTCTTTAATATACATAACTTGTTTTGCACACGTATAACATAATGTCAGTAAAATGTGAGACTTACATAGGTAGAAATATCTGAGGCTTTGTGCGAAACCCCTTACTGCTAAAAAGGTCAAACGACAATGGGACCGCAGACTGTTGCCAGTATGATGCTACAGTCAATTTCATTAACATCAGATCTGTACCATTTTGTGGTATGACCTGACAACGAACTGAGGTAAAACGCCGTGAGCTGATTTTCCGATCAGCCAATCATATCGTTACTTACACAATCGTGAAAGTACAAGCCAGTCGGATAATTTGCGAGTGTTCTGATTGACAAACAAATTGCTGCAGAACACACGTGGGCATTGGAATAAATATCAAACATGTTATCCCTAAGTTCCTCGTACTACATGTAGCAAGTTCAATTTGCAAGTGTTCTGATTCAGCAAAAATGAAAGCTGAAGACTGGGTTTATTTCGGACTGTTATGATAGATTTGCCAAAAAATTGATTGGTTTACCAAAATTGTCTAAATAAGTCAAAAAGGGAAAATCCGAGGTCACTGTAGGTGGGCTTCTACCGTTCGTTGTAAGACCACACCGCAAAATGGTTTACATGTAGATCTGATTTTGGTGATATTGATGTAACTATAAGTAGAGAGAGTTCGGCTGTATAGCACTGGTTACTATGTTAAAACAGGGTGTTATAGTCGTTGATTTGCAATCTCTCAGCCCCTCACCGCTGTGGGTTCGAATCTCGGTCTGGGCACTTTGGATTTTTCAAGTGAGGAAGCCTTCCAGCTGGCTAGCGGTAGGTCGGTGGTTCTGCCCGGGTGCACTCTGTGCCTGACATAGTGTACAGAGGTCCCCTAGGGTCTTCCTCCACCTGTAATGAGCTTGACGTCGCGATATGACTGAAATACTGTTAAAGCGACATTAAATTCCAAACGACCAAACACATATTAACATATAATCACATGACAAGCAAGTGTTGAAATAGCCTATTCTTACCAATAACAACTAGAACTAGATTGGTAGTATGAATAATTACTCTATTGTAATTATATAAAATCTATTGTTTTTTGTTTTGAAAACATACAAAGGTTAACTTTACTAATAAAAAATTATTTTCTAAGAGGATGAACCGCAAATTATGCAACTATATGCATGCATACCATGCACCTTTTATTGAGCGAAGCAATGTGGGTTTCCTAATATTATCTATAGTCAAAATTGTCTTCCGGTAGTTTATAGTGGCGAGCTCTCTGTATTAACATGCGATCTTATATGCAACGTTATATGTGCAACGAATAATGTCATATCCGTTATGGCCGTCCGTGGCATAAGGAAGCACATTCACTACATTCTTAAATAACTATTTGTTTCAAAGAAACCAAAATAGCTTAATATTTAGATTAAAAACCGACTCAAAGATATGAAAAGGCAATGGAGTGCTATTCATCATTAAATCAGTATTTAATATAACAAGATTTTAAAATATATCTAAACAATACATACTAACATTAATGCTAGATAATCATATTTTGAAAATTACATTCATGTCATAACATATATTTCTTGGCAGGAAACATCGTGGATACAACTTTTGTAGCGTGTGCTTATTCATCGACCATGCTGGGATTGCAGATACGTACATGTATAAGGACAATATATCCACTATTTAAATGACAATATGAACCTGTCCGGAGTGCTAGACACGTGTTATATATTATGTCGTATAATGGACTTGAGTGTTAATCAATACTCAGAACGGAACGACTTGTCTCGCTGTTTAATCTTTGTCACGAGCGCATTTCTATATTTGTCTGCGCAAGGACAAACACATAAAGAGGCGACTGATATATGTCCTATGCTGATGAAATGAATCTTTTCTGACATATCACAAACTAGCATTTATCTCTAACACAGAAATGCGTTGCACGTTTTGACTTTGTATGAGGTAGTATGCATATCTGATGTCAATGTATGTTATTGTTTACAGCTGTCACCCTTTGTAATGGGTTATTGTTATATAGACAGCTTATTTGTGAATTTTCTATTTATTTTGACATTAAAAAAGATTTGTATATTGTTGATGAACACTTGTTTATCTGTAATTTTATTTTTTAAGAATCTTAAAGAAACTGATAGATCATTATAGAAAATGTAGAATGTTCCAGAACATTGAAAACATTGGAGGTTATTCGAGATAGTTGTTTTAAGCATCATTTTTTAAAACAAGTGGTCACATGATCTTAATTTATCTTCAAGTAAACACCAGATAATTTTGTATCTTTCTGTGCAACAGTGTTATCTCTGGATCTTTATCTTCGGTTATTTCTGACATAACATAGAGCTATTTTGTGAAATTTCTGAATTATTGTTTGGATATTATTTAGTGACAAAATCTTTGTGGATTATTTGGATTTTTTCAAGTGTAGAGATTTAATTTAATAGTGCTAAATAACTTTCTACTACCGGATTAAAAAGGATATTCAACAGGATCTGAAAATTTTGGATATTTTGAATTGTGTTTTAGGTACATTGTATTTATATTTTATTTTAACCTAGTTTGTTTTTATTAACAAATTCTGTAAAATGTTTTACTGGGTTTGTCTTTCTAGTAACGCCTAGCTCGTAATATTATATTCTAGCAATTACGTATTTTACGGAATAATATTGTTTTGTTTGTTCAATTCGGATATAAATCAAACCGAATTTCAGAACATATCTGCATTTGCCCTTTGAAAGCTTTCTTGATAGCTTCGAATAATGGTGTAAAAAGAACTACTGTAAGGAATGGTGTAAAATGAATATCTTAATTGTCTCTTACATTTCAAATGCAATAGATGTATATGCCGTTCCTGATCGCAAACTGCATATTCTTGTCTCTCATATGGATCTTCTCTATGAGAAATGGTATCATAATGCTATGACACCTGTTGAAGTTATGTATCGCAAATTTCCTCAAAGTGAATTATCTTGTACACAATGTATTCCCGATTAGCATGTATATGTGCAATGCATTTTCCAGCATGCTACTGTTACAATCGTCTGTTATCCCTCGTTTGTATACTAACATGTATATTATTAATATTTGTATTATTGTATGATATACAGAAATAAACTTAAATGGTGCCAACCTTATCCACAAAACCCTATAAATGACACGATCTACGCGTACGCGTTGGAATGGCAGTTTTTATTCTGTATTTTCCTGAGGCGTCATTTAAATAATAAAGGTTTGGTACAAAACGACCCTCCATCAAGCAGATTCCCAGAAATTGCTCATAATATACATCCAGTTAGTTTGTGGTCGGTTGACGATGTGTTGTTTTAAAGGTATTTTGTATCAGCTTTAGAACTCATAGAAAGTTAAAAATGAGTAGTACGAGCATGATAATAGTATGCCTTGTGACTTATCATGAGTATAGTTTACCCTTTTGGCGTTTATACTTGAAGATGTCGTTGGCTGAAATTACTATAATCGGAAATAGTTTTTCATGATTAACAAACATCTTGTATGAACCTTGCCTGCACACAAAAAAATCTGTCACGTACCGTTTTTTAATGGTAACATAATTTCAAAAAGTACAAAATGTTTTGCCTTGGTATAGAAAGTGTTTAACATGGCTGAGCAAACCTAACAAGATATTTAACATAACAAATAATTATTTTTAGGTATCACAAAGAAAGGAGCATTTTGAAAGTTTTTCCTATGTATTGATCATGATACAGATTTTAAGTGTAATGAATCAATCTACGAGAGAAGGATCTACTTAAAATATGACTTCAGTGCATAGCTAGTTTCAAACTAAATTTATAAAACATTCTTTCATGAAATATATTGCACATGGGCTTTTACAAAATTATAGTTATATATATAACAAACAATTATTGGATTATGTGAGTCACATGTTCATCACTGTTCGGCTAAGACATCGTGTCAGTAAAACATTGATACCGCTGTAAATGACATGTCCCAGTGGAATGGCTAGTATAGTACTTGTGTTAAATGTAGAATAAAAGATAATTCACAACAATTATATTTCCTAATCTTAACAAAGGTATTTTGCTGCTCCAAACAGGTTACAGTATTGTAAATATTTCTTTGTATGACATGTAATATGGTTATTGTATATAGGATTTTTATTTTTATAGATAGGCCATGGTAATTATGTTATTTTAAAGCATAATGCCGCTTTCATGTAGTGTTGCATTAGTCTGTGATGATACTTACCCTTACCTTGCTAATCGCGACTATGATAAACTTTGCAAACAGCTTGGATCCAGTTTAAACACCGAGTAACTCGAGCAACGCGGCGTCCAATCCGGATCAAAGCTGTTTGACACTCGGCCGATTGTTTCTCCAAATATTGAAAGAATCCGATGGATTTTAGAATCCAGGCAGACGACAGTTTAAGCAGACGACATTCTTTTCAGAGGCTAAGGGTTGAACACGAATTCAATGGCGTAATGTATTATTCATAATCACGACAAATATGTAAATATGATAAAAAAAATGAATTACGTTTTGAAAAACATAACTCATTCAACCCCCGATATTTCACCTTATGTACTAATATTGTGTTTTTCTCATTGTTCTCTAAAACACTCAATTGAAATACCAACAAATGCAATGAAAGGAATAACAATGTAAAGTTCTCATGTTTCTTCATTTGAACTGTTTTAAATTGCGTTAACGCCAGCTCTAAAAAGTATTCAATATAAACAATTAGCAATAAGCGATTCACCTAAAAACAGATATCCGCTCAAAAACAATATTGCATTTTATAATAAGGCCTTTTTTATATTTTTTATTTTTTTATTTTTTGTACTGGATAAAGCAGTGTAAATGATACGGTATTCCAATGAAACAATGCGTCAGCATAAAATTACTTTTATCACATGACGTTGCTTATTTCCGGTGTTATATAATTATCACGTATTTTCTTATACAAACAACACGTTACATATAAGAACAGATTTACCCGTCTATTATATTCATACGCGGCAAATTCTACAGAATAATACTAACTGTTGCCATGAAGTAAAAATTTAGTTTTTTATTTCATAAAGTTTTAAGTTTTTTCCAGACATGGGTTTGATGATAGACTTTTACCACTATAATGTGGATCTACTTTTCTTGCTCATGATTATCAATAGATTTACCATAGCGTCGTGATTTGGTCAAAGTCATACATCAAAAAAGCTAAAAGGCATGTCTATTCTTCATCTTTCTTAATTGTTGTGTCATGTGATAAAAAGGGTATCAGATTCGTTTTCACTTTATATAAAGTTTTATATAAAGTGAAAACTCATCAGATATCCTATTTTTTTTTGTCATGTGCCCAATCATGTAAACATCTGCGCCTTTTCCTAGACAGTGCCATGTCATAATAGTTGAAGTACTCTTAATCAAAACGGTCCGTTTACGAGCACAGCAAATGCTTAATAAATTATTTATGAAGCTTTAGACATATTAGATAGTTAACGACGGAATATGAATTGAACGAAAAGTAGATGGTCCTTTATATAATTACTAAGATAAATTGCGCGCAATTCAAGCAATATTTGCTTTGAAATTAGGTTTTTATCTATTTGGGTGATCATGAAACTAAAACATCTTTTTGAAAAATGTAAAGGTTTGTATGAACAAACTGCAACTTCACATGGATATTCTGAGATAAGTCTTTAAATGACCATGAACTAAATATATAGTGATAACTCTGATTGTCTGATTTTAATTATAAAGATCACATACTTAAATATTTAACCAAAGTAGGTAAAGTAAAATTGTTTAAACTTCTAGGTTGAACTATGATAAAACTTAATTGAAATAACATTTATGACTATAGACACATACTGTCATCAACAAATATATGGCTGTCACATGCTGATATATGAATGAAGGAAATGCATGTTCCAATCGTTGCATATAATAGAGGGATATGTTCAAGACAGTTTTATAGCACACAATAAAGGTGTATAAATGACAAGCGGGGCACACTTATGAGAGATGTTATGTTCAATGAAATTGTATAACCTTGTTTTGTAGAATACCAAAACAACATTAAATCCAATTTAAACAAACTTGTTTGACTAGAATATTCATCTCTTTGTTAATTAGAAATATCATAAATTTTCTAAAATCTTCCAGATATTTCTGCCAGGTTCTAAGGATTAAATTAAATACAAATTAAACCACAAAAACACACACGAATTTACGCAAAATTACTGTAAGCAAAACAAACAAAACACAGAAGAAATTATAACATGCGCCTGAAATATTATCAATGAACATTGATCAAATGTTTTTATGGTCAACATACCTCGCCTAGCATAAGTGACAATATGCAGAAGCCAATATATTTTATGGTATGGGAAATATCATAGATCTTCTCATAATCTTCCACATATTTGTCACCAGGTTCTATGGAAGCTTCGTCTATCGGAATTCCTGATGAATTTGTGGTCTGTGACACAATATAGAATTTACTATCCTGAATGTTCACTGAGAAAATTAAAACACTCAAAATTGGAGTGTCATTAGATTTTGAACTTCTTTTTGCCCTATGTAGTATAATGTTTTGGTTAAAGGCATTTATGTGTGTAGCTCTCCAAAGAGAAGTTTTAGTCCTGTTTGTATCAACTGTAATACTCGCTGTGGGTGATATATTGAACTTTACTTTAGGCACTTTGTCTATTTGTGTAACCTTTTCCTCTACTTTTGGCTTTATAAATGGCAAAAGAAAAGGCAAATCTATCCTGGTGTCTTGTGCATTTGCCTGAGTATGTCTGTAATTGTTTATATCTGGCTGAAAAGTAGATAATATCTCAATAAGTGAGGCTGGAAGTTTAAAATTTCGTTGTTTTACTTGTGATGTTTGCGCGGACAATCTTTTCAAATTGATCCGGCTATTGGCTGACCGTTTCTTTCGACCAGTTGATTGTGTGGTTTCTCTTCGGCATTTTACTTCATTATCACAC
>JAULCC010200980.1:0-20974 GCA_032358795.1 Nuttallia obscurata | reverse complement strand
TTGCGGTAGGTCGGTGGTTCTACCCGGGTGCACTCTGTGCCTGAAATAGTGCACAGGGGTCCCCAGGGGTCTTCCTCGACCTGTAATGAGCTGGACGTCGCGATATGACTGAAATAACGTTAAAGCAACTTTAATTCGGAATATAACAAATTTTAAAATCCAGGAAGACTACAGTCTGTAGCAGACAACAATTTTTCAGCAGGCTATAAAGGGTTTAACTGGCAACTTGGTGAGCATTCTTAAATTCTCTAAATCAAATCAAACTTGTCTAACAAAACTTAAGTCAACACACAAGTCCCACTAAAACATTTGTATTACCTTTGATATCAAGTCATTTCCCCTTTTGCATACCCAAAATGCCTTAAAAAAAAAAAGTTTACTTGTCATAAACTACCCATTTCATTTAACAGTCGCCCCAAATCACACACACAATGTACAATTTAAGCCCTCTGACAGGCTTATCAAAAATCAAAACAACTCTAGTCAAAATGCAAATACACTGAAAACATCTGATAACCATTCAATTTCTTATCTCGGCAATAGAAACCCTCACGTGAGGCAATAAACAGGCTTTCAAATTGTCAACCTTTAAAGATATATGAGTCATGAAAATTAAAGAACATTTTCAATAGGAGGTGATTAACAACAACCACTCTGTCATGATGCCGACAAAATTTCATATCATTCAGTTGTATTAAATCTACCTTCAAAACTCATAAACATAAATGTTTTCACAAATTCTTGTCACCCAAGATCAGTTGATTGAAGAAGGAAAAACAAATTATAAACCTATTTCGAACAAGAGTACTGTGTTTAAGCGTACAAAAATAGACATTTCCCATAGCAATTGGCAATTGTGGGTGAACATCCGAGCTATACCAATAACCATGCTGCATTACTTTGCATGCCAGCTCAACCGATGCTTACTAATAATTTCATATTCTCATTGACAACAAACAGTTTTTAGTTTTTAAAACCAATGTAAATTCAATTCAGTTTGAGAACTTTTAAATCACCCTTCAAACTTATTAATTACCAGTAGGAAGGTAGACCCTGGTGGACAACCAATCTACTACACCAATGCAAACAAGTTGTCTGTGAAGTTGTCATACAGTATCCCTTAAAGACACCCCTTTATTTTCTACTGAAGACATCTAATCTACCCTCAAAATCACTCAATTCATTGAGGATAAAAGATTACCAACAAAAGATCCTTATACTGAACATAATCAAAGTTCACCAATGACAAGGGCTGTTGGTGGGTACCCGAGATCCTTTTTCTACATGTCACTGACATAATGGCCCCATACCTAATGTTTCAACACCTGTTATGAAGGGCTGAGGGTGATAACTATCTAGCGTCTTAAAACCTTTTACCCAATACAGTGTCAAGTGTGAGTATGAGAATTTAAAATCGGCAAAATTACCCAAATAAATTTAAACTATGCAAACAAGTTGACAGATACATTCAACAATTGATGTCTTGTGACAATGCCATTTTTAAATCACAGAAGATACTAGTCGTAAATCCAGGAGCAGTTTGTTGCTTGCTGTATTGTCATTTGTCATGAACCAGGAACATTATGAAGAAGATCAACTTTCTGTTGCTAAGCTGTGGACTAACTATTAAAGTTACATGAGAAACATTGTCATTGCATGACATCAGTTATTAGATCTGACATTTTATTTTGACTTGTCACCATGGTTACACGACATTATTAAACAGCTTCTATTAAAACACCGTAGTTTAAAATTCAGCAGTTCTTGAAGAAACAAGGAATAACAAACCTAAAACAAACAGATAATACCAACTTACATAGAAACCTTTGTGAACCAACACTCCCTTGAGTTCCTATTCATAAAGTATAAAATCTAACCAAAAAAAGATCTTAACAAATTGTTTTAATATGTATTAACAATAACACTTTTTTTAAAGGGTCATGTGTGGTAAGGTGTCTGCCTTGTGCTCAAGGGGTTGCAGGTTCAAACCCAAGACACCAAGTACCTCGTCTACTAACTGAAGAAATGAACTTAGACGTGATTCTACAATACACAGGCTTCAACAATATTACATCATATAATTTCTAAGGAAAATTTTGACAGAAACAAGTCATTAAGTACTGTACCCAGAAAAACATTACAAAACTGACCTATTTTTATGGATACAGAATAAATTAAGAAAATAAAGGGTAATAACTCCATTGAAAATATTATCTGTTCCTCTAAGCATCAAGTACTCAGTTCAAGTTGGAGCCAGGTGGTAATCTTTCAATACATTTGTTTGTCAATCAAAATACAAACTTAATTAGCAGTAAGAATGAAATATGAACAGTAACATTTCAAAATGTCAGTATCACTTTAAATTACATTGTTTAAATAATGTAGGCCTTTCTTAATCTGCTTTTAGACACTAGGGGTCTGGGGGGAGCTGTAAAACCTCATAAAACACAATTTTTCCCTGGAAATATTTATGCTTGAGAAATCTGCTTATTTTCATTTGCTGAATTATTGATTGAAAGAAGAAAAAAAACTGTTGCCATGGCTGTTGAGCTTACCAGCATGCTCCGCTTAAGAAGATTACCCAGAAGGGCTTTAAGTAGGAAAAACAATGGGGGAACATACATGGAAATATTGGTAGTAATTTTAATTTATCATATTAAGTATAAAACTATTTCATCTTAAATCGAAAAGAGAAGAAGATAGAATATTCTGGTCCTAACCCTCGAAATCTGCAAAGAGATTTAAAGGTGCCATATGTGCTTCTGCCAAATTCTAGACTTTCAAATTGTTACACTCTATTTGAATATCTATCAGTATTTCAGTTTTTGTAAAATCTCAACAATAGGATATCCTTTTGTGCATGTGCCATTTCGATTTGATTTAGGTCATTACTATTTGGGGTAACACAATAAAATTAGGAGGACTGAAAGTGTGGTTAACAAAGCCAACAAACAACCAAATTTCACCAAATAAAAAGCAGGACAATCTAAAACTTGTTAATAAAATAAGATATCACTAATTTCAACAGTGGACTGAGCTTATGTCTCAAACCATGCATTCTAAATAACCTTAAACAAACTAAATAAGAAACCAAATGTTTCAAAAATTTGAAATATGGATCTTCAATAATAATTCAGTGAAATGTCAAAAACCATTGGATTTTCAAGTGATTTCTAAAAGCTACTGGGAGTTTGAACAAGGAGAATGCCAACAATGCCATGTGCCAATAATGTTTCTGTGAAGGCATTATGTTTTCAACTCTATAGTTCTCATGGCATCGGAAGCTCTCTTTGAATAATGTATGTATAATCAAGCTGATGGCACTCGCAGACCTGCAGTGCCAGACAGACTGAGACTACAAATTTACTGAGTGACATGGAATAATTTATCGTAAACCAACTTTAATTTGCATTCCCTTAACACATGTTTATTACATTTGGACTGAGCAAATGAAATTTAAAATACCAATTTCTGTTTCACACAATAATTTGTGGGGTATAATGAAGTCACATAGACCACATGGAGACTTTTCAAGCTTTTCATTGTGGAGGAAGACCCCTTTAAAGATAATGTCACTGGATAGAACCATCTACCTTCCACAAGCTGACAGGATAACCTTAACTGTTTAGCTGCCAGCGTCTCCTTTTGGTGACTTTCCATACAGTGCCATCTTCGCCTATCTGCAACCTAAGTAATTTTTACTTAGGCAACTTAAGTAATTTTACACTACATCGTTGAGGCGATTCTTAGTAAGAGTACCCACAAGATAAGGTTTGGTGGAGAAACATGGAAAACAGATTTGATGAATTTCCTTTGACATGCATCCTATCTGGAGCTCTGTGACTCAACTCACAATTTTTACAGCCAAGTGATTTCAGGTCAAATACTAACCACTGAGCCATGGAGGCTTTTATGATAATGTGAAGCTGTGTGCATATATAACATGAAATGAGAAATATTTTGATGTAACGAAATACTCCATGTTTAAGTTACTGAAATCATATGTATATCTCTCTATCATATCTATATATGCACCCTGTAAAAAAATGATAATCTGCAGTTGAGATATCAATTTAATGTGTATTGCCCAAATTTATTGGAAACCATGCAGATTCCTATCAAATGGTTACAATTACCGGTAGATCATTTTGATTAAAAGTAGGGTTTGATCTGTATGCCAGAGAATAACTGAATCAAATGAAACTACACTACATTTACAAATGGGCCAACTGTATTACAAGAGGAAGAGTTCACAAAAAAAAACAAAAAAAAAACTTTTCTTTTTCTTCTACAAATGAACCAATAGGTAGGGCAAGAGGGAAGAGCTCACAATAAAAAAAATACAGTTCTTCAAGGTATAAAGTTGTCCAGAGTGGAATATTTGTCTCAATAAGTTTATCACAAGCTGTGATCAACATCTGAGATAGTGATCTCAGTAAACAGGTGTCCAGACGCAGATATCAATTGTCAGTTCACAGTATGTACAAAGTCCTTACCTTACCCACTATTTGTTTATCATATATTTCATACTTTGACATGTGTCAAAAGTGATTTCAAACAGAATGCAAAGCTTCCTGGTCTTAGAATTTTTAATTTTCATAAATTGTTTGAATTTTTCATCCTGAGAGGAATACTTTCCAGTAGTTTCATGTGTAGTTTTAAAACTCCTTTTGCTTGAGAAATTACAGAGTCTGATGGTGAATCACCAGTTTATCTGTTGGCAAATCACAAGTTATACGACATACACAAATAGTACTGCTAATATCAAGTAAAGTATAAACATATATAACATTTTCCTTGATGTGAATTATACTCATGACTTACAATAGCTCATACATATAAACTTAATTATGTCATTGGTCCAGAACAACTAACATAGTCAACTTTTAGACTGCAAAGAAATGTTTTCCAGAACCAGGCATTTAGAATAAAAAATATTAAAAACTAGCTAGGTTACCATTAGTCAAACTAGATACTCATTACTGTCTGATTAAATCTGTACATAGTACAAATAACTTTTACACAATTATCTATGGAGATAAACCTGTAAAACTGAGACTGAAAGTGACTGACTGATAAACTTTCATTACACTTCAAGATTAACAAAATTTTTACACGCCATCATTTTCATAAATTCCAAAGTTCTATTTGAAAATAGGGGAGTGTTTTCAACTAAAGAGTACAAACTGTCATTTTGTTTTTAAACTTATACACTCAAAATTTATCTTTTACCATAATTCTGACTCAAACTTTCGGATGATAATCAAAGCGATAAACTGAACAAGGACATTGCATTTAAACTTCAAAACTTATTGCTTTATATTTACCAGAAAGTTATAATATTGACAAAAATGGTGCTGATTGCTTCAACAGACTTGTACTAGATGTCATATTTATTATTTCATTTGATTCATTCAGTCTACTTCCAGTGCAGGAGGTTGTTGGTTCGATCATGAGCTTTGTCAAACCAATTACTATAAAATTGGTAGTAATGGCTTTTGGGGTAAACATTATGAATTGAATGGTTTGTCTGTATCTAGATAAAGTGACCGGCAAAGGTTCAGTCCCCAGTTCTAGCTGGGTATTAAATAGAACCACAGCCTTTGCTGTCATAGAGTGATGCTAATAAACAAACTAACATTCTAAATTTCAGTTATAGACTGGATCTTCTTCTATTCTATTCCATTCTAGCCACCACATAAGATAATATAGCACCAGTCTGTGGCACACTGTCATTTTGAACAATTACCAGAGCTCCAGATAGGATGCATATTTCAGAAATTCATTAAGTCTGTTTTTCATGTTTCTCCACCAAACCTTATCAATAATCATGTGGGTACTCTTAAGAATTGCCTCGACAAGGCACAAGATAAGGTTTGGCGGAGAAACATGGAAAACTGTAACCAAATTTCTCAAAAATACCCATCTTATCTGGAGCCCTGAATTACCACAGGTAGGACATTAAGTCTTTCTTCAATTATACAGGTGACAATCACAATAAAAGCCTTTAGATAGAAGCAAAAGTAACAAGATGTAATCTGGGTCCAGTAGACAAAAGATAAAAGAGACCCATGATAATAGGTCTGTCTGCAGTAGATAAATGGATTAAATTGCCATAAGTGTGCATAATGGAGCCTAGAACACTTAAGGACCTACTGTTTGCACACAAAGTAATAAAAGTGTCAATCACATACAACAGATGGTTAGTACAGTACACAGCAGTCTGTAATTTTATTTCGTTATCCATGATATTGTGGGCAATATATTAAATGCATCACTCCCTGAAATTGAGGAGAAAATATAATGCATCACCCACTGGAAAATATAATGTATCATCACTTTTTATTGATATTAATTAAGGGCAACAAATATAATGATAAATGTATCACTCACTGATGTTGTGGGAAATATAGTTATACATCAACCATGCACTCCTTAAACATATACTACATATAATGCATCATTCATTGATATATAATGTATCACACTTGCAAAATATAATGTATCCATCATCCCCTGATACTTAGAGCAATATATATAATGCACCAACCCAACAAAATATAATGCAGTATATAATGTATCAGTCCCTAGTATTGGGCACATTATACAATACATTCACTGATTTTGAGTGAAATATATAATATATTGACCACTGATATTGAGGTCTGTCAATAAAACATATCACCAAAGGTATAGAATCACGATCAACCTTACACTTGGATGATCCATTAAGTTTAAATTGACACTGTTGTTATAAAGCTATATTCTGCAACATTACTGCAATCATTGAGACACATATAATGTGTGTAAAAAAAATATTGTATACCACACACTGATATCGAAACCCGTGGAAAACCCTGATCATATTTGTAGGAACATACAGAAAATCAATTTATATATTCAGATATAAATATAGACTAGGTTAACATACTTTTAAAATGACTCAGGCCCAAAAATAAATCACTTTTAAAAGCCATTATTATTATATTTTTCACACACACATATTAAATTTCTTTTAATACCGGCTACTTTATTGAAAACAATGTTTCCAACCATAAATTTATTTATTTTTCTTTGAGAGAGGGAGAGAGAGAGTATTTAACATTTATTTATTAATCTTAACATTTTGTTACTTTTTTTTTAACACGCACCGAGATGCGTTTTGGTCGTCTGTGCGTTCGTTGAGACACAGGACTAAGTAATTACTCAAATGACGGGAAACTCCATATTAGTTTAGAAATAATATCAAATACATAACCGTGTTAAGCCATTAATACTAAGAAATGTACAAGGTATTTTCCGTGAACAGACCAAGAGAACTACCGATACAAAAAAAAAAAAAACTTTTCTTTTACACTCCAACTTGTGTTCCGCCCACCTGTGCGCTGATAACTTCAGGTGTGCATTTGTCAATATATTCAAATTTGAATAGTGGTTAAAATGAAACTTACGGATAACTGCTTGTTTCGCATCTAACTTTCCAATTGTGTCGTCGAGCTTTTTGATCCTGCATATGAGTTTGTCCGTCCGTTCGAAGACCTTTTGACATTCGTCAGAAATATCACAGAAAAGGTCGTCGGCATGTCGGACTAAACTTGAAAGTTGTAAAAGTGTCCCCACTATCGCGTTGTTCGCAACCGTTAGCAAACAACATTTTTTATCCGCCTCGGTGTCTTGTTGGACCTCGTGGGCCCCTAGACACACGGGTTCTATATTCCTACACCCAAGAGGCATGTTTGATTAATCCATAATTCCTTTAATTACACTTTTATCCCGTTGTACAATCACCTGTATCCGTCAAACGTTCACTCGCCATTTCAAACGGCATACACTGAATGAAATATTGTTGTGGCTGTTCTATGTATCGGTTTTACCACTCGCGAGCCGATAGCGGCGTCTTTCATTGCGATTACTCGTGCGTAAAATTGTGTCACGTTATATCCAAAAACTCTGACCTCGTGACCGTGGGCTACTGTTGAATCTTTCTTCACTGATCAATGATGCTGAAAATACATTTATTTGGGAAGAAAGATTTAGTTCATGTACCAATTTGTTTTTTTTATCGATACAAAATAATCCACTTGCATACAATATAATTACAAGATTCAAGAAACTTGATTTAGAGTCGGTTTTAGGAACGGTAAATATTAGCATAAAGCTTTTTTCCGACATTATATTTGTCTGTATGTATAATTTTCATTTCAAATATCATTCACGATGTTTGTATATTTTGGTGACACATATATTATAAGTCATAGGACCAGGTGCTCTTTTCTATTGTTAATGTATGTATATATAAATCTGTAGTTATGTACAAGCCGCAATAATAAACGATTTACTCACTAACTTATGCAATAAATTTTGTTAAATGAAGTGTCTCTGTCATTGTGTTACAGAGTTTTCAAAAAAAATATTTTGAGATGTCCACATGTACTAAATGGCTCTATTGTTTCAGGGAAAAAAAAGTCGTCTTGAAACTCGATACCACCAGCGCTAATTATTTAATATTATATTATGAAAAGTCTTTTAAAAACTCATTTCATGTTAGTTATTAATTGTGTTTGTCCTAGTGACAATTAAAGCCAATTTTAAACATGAAGAGATCGCGTTAGCAACTAGAACCATTAGAGACTTCAGTGATTTAACATCTCCGGTTAGTTCCCCGTAATGGATTTCCCGATCATTATCGGAGTTCCACCATTAGGGCCCTGTGTGGATCGTCTGATGTAATTACTTTGTTCCTTTATTTGTTCACACACCGGGAAGGACGGTCTCCCTGCCTGCTATCGATTCTGTTTATCGTAGAAGAAAAAAGGCCTTACCTGATTTTCCACCTGCGTCCGTAACCATGGAAAAGGCGGGAAGTCGGGAGTAATTGCCGCCAATTTGGAGGAGTAATTCGTGAGTGAAGTCGATAATTACCGTCGTTTGTAGCATGGGCTTAAAAACAAATTCATAGAGCACAAGGCTAAAAGTACATACGACCCAAACCTTACCATACTCTCTCTGGCTTTCTATATCGCAAAAAAAAGTCTTTCAGGAATTATTTATCCAGTTTTGTCGAGAGTTTTTTTTTGTGTGCATTGTGCGTGCACGTGTCACTGTGTGTGTCGTCAAAAGTGCGTGACGTTACAGCGCCACCCATTTGTTTTTGTTTTGATTTCAGATTGCTGTTTTTTGCTCTTTCTCTTTTTATAATATGTAACATATTATAAAATCAGAATGTACAAAAGCCAGTCTTGTTCCTTGATAAAGACTTTTATGTATATTTTCTCTTTCGGAGATTTAGGGGGTTTGCTATATAACTAATAAATGTCCGTGCAGGTCATGATACCCGAAGACGGACATGTAAGAGCAGATAACGATACATAGATTGAAATCTTTAAAATAAAAAAAAAACTATTGCCCCTGGTCTTAATCAATGACAGCTTATTTTTTTTTATGATCTTGGTGAAACTATTTGTGACCTTTGACAAATAAAACCTGTCAAATTTGATGGCCAGTTAATATCACTCGCATATCAGTTTCGCTTTCTGTTGAAATCATATTGACAGTCTACCATACTATATCAATTACGGTTTTCTTACTGGTCTTCACTCTGTCTTGATGTTACTGTGATAAACTTTGATATTCTTCTAAAACGACGGGATTGCATAACGCTGGTATTGAGAGATAACTCCAGCAGTCTTACCGGAGTGCAGCCTATATTTACAACATGCATACACGATTTAGTTCCCTTAGAATACCCTTCGAAATTGTTCCTATTTAAAGTTACCGGGATTGTGATAGCAAAATTAACCCGATTGTTCATAACAAGAAATTGACACTGTTGATGTACTCTTAATACATTTCTCATTTGTGTGTTCTGTCGAATCAGAGATGTAGAACATGCTATGTCTCTGTTCGAATGAATTAATGTGTTACTTTTAGAATATGTTCCAATACAGGGATAGATCTACGTGGTCAAAAAAAATATCGCTGTAGATCTAAGCGGTAAAGAGTTTGAGTTTATGGTGCTCCCGACTTGGCAACAACTGTTACATTCTTAAGCATTTGTTACTAAAAGGTCATTTGGTTCTTCGAAAAATCAAGACTTTCGAAAGTGTTACAATTCATTTGAATAAACTGGTATTACAGTTGTTGTAAATTGTTTCATTAGTGAAACAAAAAATGCGATGAAATTATCGCGAAAACGAACGGTGGTGGGGTCGGGGTGTGGGTGGGGGATGAACCCCTGCTGGTCATTTTATTCTGACACCGACGGGCTAGTCGTAATGCATACCCCAACTCATGTTTGCAAAGGAGAGAAGGCTATTACTACCAATTATTCAGGCTTTAAAAGTCATTGACTTGACTCGACCACACACAACATCTCGCACCGGAAGCGAGCTAACTGGGATGTCCCAACCACAATGTTATTTGAAGGTGTAACCTGCATTTCAAACTTTGAAATGCCCTTTGCACTTAGGCAACCCAAACATGTTCAACACCTTCTTTATTTCTGAGTATACATTCGTACTACTAATCAATGTAATCTTCTGAATACGACTGTCTCTTTTTATTTATTCATTCCTTTCGGTTTTTCAGTCAGTCTGTCTTACTGTCCGAATGTCTTTCTCTCTCTTCGGTTCTGTACTATTCCAGATCTATATCAAGCTGCTTTTTGTGATAATTTGATTTTCTTAGTCCAAAAAACAACATAATTCAGACCACCGCCCAGCATTTCTTGAATGACACTTCCAAAATGTCACTCCCACCACACATAGACCTGAAATTCCCGCCCCACAGCCAAACATTCACCGTGCCCTCAAGGTTTTGCACCCGGTTTTTAACCGCCCCCACAAACCCACCCTTTGTCAAGACCCCCTCCCCCCTTGCGCATTGTCCCCCACAGTGGCGGGCACCACTATCTACACCCTACCACCAACCCTAAGAGGAGAGCGAAATTCTACTATCAATTTTGCTCAAAACGGTGCATTACGGAACACTATTTAACGCATATACAACAATGGTGCTCCCGTTTATAATATGAATATACCATGTATCTATCTACAAGTACAGAATAGCTGCACAAAGTGCAGCAAAGGGGTTTGAGCGGCCAAAAAGAAAAGGTAAACTTAACTGAATGCAAGGTTGTTAAGATGGTATAAAGAACAACACAGGTAATCATAAAATAAATTACTAAGGAATGTTCCTGATTTGTATACCCATGCTGGAAAACATTAAGTTTTGATAAGAGATTATGTTGACAAACAAAAAAGTTGACAAGGGACCTTATGTTCTGTCAAGGGGGATAATGTTGACAAGCAACATTTTTGGCAAGGGAGATTATGCTGATTAAAAACAAGTTTTGACAAGGGAGATTATGTTGATAGGCAACATGTATTGACAATGGAGATTATGCTGACAAACAACAAGTTTTGACAAGGAAGTTTTTGCTGAAAAATATTAATTTTTTTCAAAGTGAGATAATGCTGACAATCAACAAATTTTGACAAGGGAGATTATGTTACCCTTTCTTCACATTTTGACAAGGGAGATTATGCTGATTTACAACAAGTTTTGACAAGGGAGATAATGCTGATTAATAATGTTCAAGTTTTGAAAATTGAGATTATGCTGGAGAGAAAAAACAACAGATTGTGACAAGAGAGATAATGCCGAAAAACAACAAGAATTGACAAGGGAAACTATGCTGACAAACAACATGTTTTGACAAGGGATATTTTGCTTTTAAACAACATGTTCTGACAAGGGAGATTATACTGACAAGCAACAAGTTCTGACAAGGAAGATTATGCGGACAAACAACAGGTTCTGACAAGGGAAATAATGCTGACAAACTACAAGCTCTGATCAGGGAGATTTTGTTGAAAGACCAAGCTCTGAGAACAAAGACCATGTGAAGATACATCAAGGTCTGATTTTTAATGGCATGTACACGAAACACCGATGTCATATTTAATTAGTACTTTACATATAATAAGTTTCATTTTTTACATTATATGTCGCCTAACGGCAATGCAACGATCAATTTGCATACTTATTTTAAAATATGTGTGCATTCATGTATTCATGTGTGTAGTTTTGTCTCCAATTTTATACATTTCCATTTTAATATCCTAATCTATTTTCAAAATTTGATATCTCAATAACAGTCAATGCACTTCAAGTGAATGTTGAATCTTCGGGGATTAAAATCCGACCCGTTAAAGTGAGATAAGTTTGTTCAAGTTCCATAATTTATATTTCTACATATTACGAGTGTTATAAATATTGCATTTAGTACATCTGAATGTATTCCCAAGAGCAAACACATACCATTTGTTTTTCAAAAGCCGGTGTTCTTTTTGTGGGTCTACAAAGAATATGTATTTCTGGTGGATGCGTTTCGGTCGGAAAGAAGCCCTCCGATTATGAACAAGCCAGATATACCTACATATAGCAGTTGTAAATGAATTTCCGTTGAAATAAATATTGCAATATTAACATCGTGTATTACGAATGATATGATACATACACCCACAAAATGACACCTGTTAAACATCCTTACTATTTTCAGTAGTTTAATATGTCCTATCAAATAACTCGTTTACCCTATTTCGCTTTTATGGAAATTTAGTGAAACACTTCAGTATATAACTGAGTTATTTAATCCAACTACTGGTGCGATTTGTTTAGTGCAATAAAAAAAAGTTTGTCATTTGTAAATCCTAAGGGTGCAGTAAACGTATCTGACTGTATCTGCCAGTGATATAAAAGCTTTTACTTCCTAATTTGTTTTTCAATGCTCAGACTTTCTTGAACCTGTGAACCTTTCTGTTCCTTATGTACTTATATTTTTAAGTATGTAATAGTATTTATAACGCGGTTAATAAGCTTGGTGTTCTGTATGTTTATCTTACTTAATGTTTGTTGTAATTTCTGTGGATGTTAGAATGTTAAATCATTAGTCTGTATTGTTTTCGTCATTGTCGCAGCTTTGTTACGTCAGTGATTCGTAATCATTTATAAGTCGCTTTGTAAAATATGAAAGTATACACTTTCCACTGTCCTATATGCTTTATGTATACAACCGCGTACTAACGTCTGTTTACTAAATGGAGGAATTAGACTGTTACGATATATCTTTTTTAATGTGTATTGCGGATCGAAAAATAAGATTATGTTGGATGAAGAAAACTACATAATAAAACTGCTGTTGAATATTTCAAACCTAATACTCTTTTTATGCAAATTCATCCTTGTTTGCGATCTGGCTGTAACAAGGACCAATGGAGTCTTTGTGGGGAATAGGGATCATGATTTATATCTATCTGAGAGACAAAACAAACTCATTTAACCATAGGTGATTTTGTATTATGGCCCGGTGGAACATGACACTCGTCACCAATCGGTCGCCCAATAAAAAATGTTCCGTGTTGCAACACGTCTCGCGGCTGTTCGGGTTGTTTTTGTGACAGGAAAACAGAATCCCTCGGTAGAAATACCTACGAAACCATGCACTACACAATACCATAAACTTGTGGGGAAAATTTGGATCGAACATTCAATTCACTTAGCTATTGATTTGTCGACCAACGGTTTACTGTCACCGCTCAATATTATAGTACAGGATCAAGTGTTAATGTCGCGTACATTTCTCTAGTGTACCCGTGAGAGACATTACATGTGGGTAAATGTCGATATTATAAATCAGGTGTATGAATGTATATAGACAGTATATTCCATGGTTTGTGACAGTGGATATATTTGCGGCTACCGTGTACATACCTATGGTAGTCACTTATCAAACATATGTATAAATGATTGTCATTACAGGTGATAAATTTAACCGACTTGCCGGGTTTCAAGAGGTTTATGGTGATAATTTGGAAGCAGTGATCGTAGATACGAGTCCTGTCGACTCTAGTTGCGAGGAAGGGGATAAACTTGCGGATTTCTGTGAGGACAAGTTAGTGACGGACAGAGAGAACAGTATCATAGAACGGCGAGTAGGACTGTTACTGATCTGCCGTTGTTAAATAGTATATGACAATACAAGGCATTGCGATCTGTTATAATTGTTGTTTTGTTCTCGAGTGGCTTATTTGAAACGTACATTTAAATGAGGCTTAAACAAATTTGGAATATAACTGTAAAAGATTTTCATGGTGAACAGGCAACATTTGGAAACTGCTTGTAGTTGCGTTGATACCGGGATATACTGTAGATTCCTGATTGATACAAGTTGATGTTATCTTCTATGACAATCCTATGGCGTCAAAAGAATAAGTGTTTTAAACATTTGTTGTGTATCCACCAACGGCCTGAGCTAATAGGATAAACTGTTATTGTAAATAATCCAATTAAAGGTTTGCACAAAATATAGCAATATTCAGTGTGGTGTTAACTTTCACCATGTCTTCCACATCTCTTATACGTTACGAAGACGAAATCAAACGTAGATTGGAGAAGCTTTCCAGAGTGTATGATCTCACAACTATGAAGATTTTCATATGCGTCGAATGTTTAGGTAAGTCAAAATAAGTTTTTTGTGTATATCTTATCTTTTCAACAATTTTCACACAATCATATCTAAGCAATTATGTCAATACTGTAGCCAAAATAATTCGGTGTGTTGGAATTAAACTTTTAGTAAAATCTGGTGTGGCGGAGGTATCATGCTTAGTTGTTCGACAGTAGTAGTTGTTAGTGCGACATGTGAAGTTTGTTCTGACAGCTACGTAGGAACTCTTATATATAGTTTGTTTTGATACTACGAGCTTGGGTGGAAGTTGTGTTAGTACGGTCGAACTTTCTTTATTGTTCGTAACATGTAGTACAAACGTTCCAACAGTTCGATCAGTGCTTTTATAAGAAATCATTTGAGACATTTTTGCCACAATTTCAGGAATAAGAAGACAAATCCTAAAACTTCAGGAATGTTTAGTGCCCATTTTTTAATGATTGGGAGTAAATTTCCCGAAATGAAACCCTTACTACTGTATCTTTTTATCAAGTCAAGTGAAGATCTTTATGTGTACATGCAGGCCACCGGCCCATACTACATATACGCATTATATGATAATATAACTTAATTATTTACACGACTTACTATGTTTCGTACGGCCAAATATGTAATTACACATATTTCTAGTACAATGGACTCTTAGCCAAAGATTTCGAGTATAAACTGCTTGGATAATACTGAATGAGCCGTTGTGTGTTACGTTCGTTTAAAATAAACCCACACTGAAATATGAGGAATATGTAGCAAATGCTGAAACGTAACACCGAGATTGAAATCTTGTCCGACCACATATTTCTTTGACAAGGCACACAAGTCAATACTTAACAGTTACTTTCAACGTCTGCACATAACTCGGATGCACAAGGTAGGGATTTCAGTGCACATATTTGACTTGTGCAATCTATAATGTATGCAAAGCATTTAAGTTACTGTTTCTGCATCAATTAAAGTACGGTGTTTTCTAGTATTGTGTATCCCATTCCAACATGTAGTGAAAACTGTTAAATACTAACCCAGTTTTAGTTGCAGTGAACATTTCTATTGTTGCAAGTATCAAATGTAAAATACATTGTGTTCTGTTTATTATCCAGGCGAAGAGTTAGTCACGTGCACATACAATGCCAACAAAAAGGCTCGTTGGGAATCCTTCCTACAGAGGAAAGAAGCCTGCCGACTGGACCTGCACAAGCACGAGAAAAACAAAGTGCGCTACAGCGAGTTCCTACGTAATGTGTCACGTGAGCACCAGGGGCAGCAGTTCTACACTTCCATCTTACAGCTAATGAAAATGAAAGGCGCAGAAGATGCATTTAAGCAGATAAATATAAATCCTTCAGACGCAAATGATTTGTCTTTCTGTGGAAATTTGTGTCGCCTGTTTGAACGAAAAATTGAATCGTGGTTTGACACATTTGAGGCAGTGGCGGTAAAACTTACAGGTCACGTGAAAGTTTCTAATTTTGTCCGCGTCCTCGGGGGTCAGATAGACGCTCTTTGCTGCAAAGACGGCAAAATTTTCGCGATTAACATCAAAGTTACGGGCCTTGATGCGCCAAGACCGCTGGATATTGCCGAGTTGGCCATGTGTAAAATACTAATGATTCAAAATGGACTCGCGGAAGCGTTTAATCTGAGAATGTGCCTAATAGTTCTACACCTGACTGAGGAACGTCCCATACTCAGGTTATGGGAGTACACCCCTACGGAGGAACTGGAACGATCCATTCGGGAGTCTGACATTGACAAACTGATAGATGCCGGGAAACTAAGCCAGTACCACGAGTTTTGGAAAGACAATGTACACCAAATAGGGGCATTTGCTGGGGACCAGATTATATAGAAAAATAAATTAGTTGTAGTTATAATAGTGTAAACACCCGAATGTAGAAGTAACCAACAATAGTGATATTTAATGATTTGCACGTGATTTTTGGATGCGCTTTCTGGGGAATACACATTTTGTCGTATAAGCGATTTTCGGTGACATTTAATGGGCAAATGAGTTGACTAATTCCTAGTGAAACTAAGGCTTACTGCATTACCAACAAGGGTGAACAAAATATTCCCTACAGACTCGAAACCTGATTTAGATCGAAAGCTTTATTGTATATGATTGAAATGCTCAGCAATCTCCTTCGACTGTCATTTCTTTATGCCAAGTGATTCGTGCATAAAAAATCTGTTATTTCACTGTGAGAATACAATCTTAAAAAGAAATATTGTCTTTAAGATATTTGGCTGTGTATCAAGATAAGAGATTTATAGCGTAGATCACACTAAGTGAACAGTTTAAATTATCTTAAGATTGAGGCGTGAACAACTAGCTGACAACCACAGACTACGTGCCAATACACCTATTGAAAAATGTTATTCAACATGTCCCCGAGTGGAATCCTATTCACAAATGGTAAAGGATATTAAAGAGGATATTAATGTAACTAAATATTTAAAACTGGCACAACACATATGCATGTGTAACTAAACATTTAATTGGCACACCATTTACATTAACGTGTAACTAAATATTTAACTGGCACAACCTATACATATGTGGAACTAAATATTTAATTGGCACAACCTATACATATGTGGAACTAAATATTTAACTGACACAACCTATACATATGTGGAACTAAATATTTAATTGGCACAACCTATACATATGTGGAACTAAATATTTAACTGACACAACCTATACATATGTGGAACTAATTATTTAAATAGCATATGATAAACTTATGTGTAACTAAATATGTAACTGACACACCATAGACATATGTGTAACTAAATATCTAACTGGCACACATTATTCATATGTGTAACTAAATATCTAACTGGCACACTATTTTTATATGTGTAACTTAATATCTAACTGGCACACTATATTCATATGTGTACTTTAATATCTAACTGGCACACTTTATTCATATGTGTAACTAAATATCTAACTGGCACACTATTTTCATATGTGTAACTAAATATCTAACTGGCACACTATATTCATATGTGTAACTAAATATCTAACTGGCACACTATATTCATATGTGTAACTAAATATCTAACTGGCACACTATACATATGTGTAACTAAATATCTAACTGGCACACTATACATATGTGTAACTAAATATCTAACTGGCACACTATATACAACAGTGAAACTAATGAATATTTGACTAGCACACCATATACATCTGCATAACTTAATATTTAACTGACAAACCATATACATATGTGTAGATAAATATGTAATTGTCACACCATATACATATGTGTAGATAAATATGTAACTGTCCCGCCATAAACATATGATGTATAACTAAATATTTAGCTGGCACACCATATAAAAATATATAACTTAATTGTTAGCTGCCACACCATATACAAATGTGTAATTAAATATTTAGCTGCAACACCATATACAAATGTATAACTTAATATTTAGCTGCCACACCATATACAAATGTGTAACTAAATATTTAGCTGGCACACCATATAAAAATATATAACTTAATAGTTAGCTGCCAAACCATATACAATTGTGTAACTAGATATTTAGCCGCCACACCATATACAAATGTGTAACTAAATATTTAGCTGGCACACCATATACATGTGTTTGATATATTTTACCTGCACATCACAAGGGTGTGTCACAGTAAAACACAAGTTTTATCAAAATATAACACAAGAGTTTATAAAAATACAACACAAAATTATGTCATGGTTAACACAAGACTTTGTTATTTGTCTTGGTACAACACAGGGTTTTGTCATGGTACAACACAAGGTTTTGTCAAAGTTAAGCATAAGGTTTTGTCAATGTATAACACTAAGCTTGTATGTTTTGATTTTGTTGAAAGTATTTGCTTATGCAATAATCTGAATGTATAGATATGCATATAAAGTTTTTTTACCAAATTTTATTATTTTTAAGAATATACATGTGTTTCAATAAACCGTTGGAGATGTCTCTTTAAAACCAATATAAAATCTGTATCACAAAGAAAATATGTGACTTGTCAACTAATTGTAATACACAGAAGGTATATTAGCTAATCAAAAAAGTGGATGTGTATATCACGGGTAGATCTAACATTAATAAAATCATTT
Source organism: Nuttallia obscurata (assembly GCA_032358795.1). Classification (NCBI taxonomy): domain Eukaryota; kingdom Metazoa; phylum Mollusca; class Bivalvia; order Cardiida; family Psammobiidae; genus Nuttallia; species Nuttallia obscurata. Next base: position 2,350 of record JAULCC010200980.1, on the reverse strand, counting down.
GGCAAATTTCATAACCTGGTGTATCACTACTTTGTGTTATGGACATGCATTGTGAAAATGATGTACCTATGATGTGTGATTGTGTGTGTGTGTATACAGAAGATGTATCATTATCTAAAAACTGGATGTGCCTTGTGTAACATTTGTACCCATATTCCCAGATATGGATTTGTTTCATTAAGTAGATGTACTAATTATTAAGTCAAAACATTGTAATAGGTATGTTTATGATAGGTATATATGCATACATATTGACTCATTGTGAATTACACTTCCCATGAAAACATTTCTGGTACTACGCACACTGTAGAACTTACTGAGTGGACCATTCAGCATATTTTAACAATAAAACATTCAAACACTGTAAATCTTTGTCAGCTTTTTTTTTTCTCCATATCTATACAGGGTATGATTTATTGACCTTTGGAAAAGAGAAACAAAGAAGCTATTGTGTTTAACTATGCTATGATAATTTCTAATTCGAGCCCAAACTCATTAGATTCTCTCGGAAAATCAATTCAGTTACCAACAGATTACATTTTCAATCAACTTGTGTTTTCTCAGGGGGGCAGTTGTCAGCAGAAATGTTTATAAACCAAATGTATACAAGCAGTAGATGTGGACTGTTGAGTGACACACACAAGTGACATAAACCTCTATCAGCCATCATGCACCATAGACTGACAATACAATTTCATTATTCTTCACAAATCCAGGGTTCAATGGCAGCACCGACTGTTACATAATGTTGAAATGTGAATGGAATATCGACATATATGTATGTAGAAATTTAATAAGGTTCATGTTTGTCTTGCCTCAATATGTTTTGATTTTGTCTGGTTGTGATATGTATGACAGGGGTCAATAGACATAATGTATTGGTATATTTGAATTACAATAGTTAAAATGTGGACTTGTTCATGTCTTCCACACATCATTGAATGTAACTGTGTCTGTGTGAGAGAGAGAGAGAGACACACACACACACACAGAGAAACACACTGAATCTGAGGGGTACATTGTGAGCGACAGAGATAGAGAGGAAGTGATACATGAACAAAAAGAGAGGGATTGAGTGAGGCAGAGAAATGGAGATGACGGGTTGTAAAATAAACTTCAACATGAGTACAACTAGGGACTGCAGTTCTTTTTTTTCATCTGTCATATGAACTGTAAAATAATCCTACTGATTTTACATATATCTTTAAAATGTTTATTTTTTCAACGTTTCAATTAATTACGCTAGTTGTACAAGTATGAACACTGGGCCAAAGCAGACTTTTATCTCAAGTTTACCCAAGCATAACAACAGTTGGTTTAAACCAGCTAGATCAGTCAGGCTGGATAGTTTTACATAGGGGTACTTTGTTCTACTAATACCCAGTAGCTAACACACTGAATAACTTTGTGATATATATAATTATACTATTTAAACATTGATTGATCTGTGTTACCTCCACCTTTATCTGCTGTGACCAGGAAGAACTATGTAATTTATTTTTTTTTAATTTGGAGAGTTAATTTCTATTGAAAGTATGTTAAAAAATGATTGAATAGATTATATGTCCACATCAAATAAGTAGGGAATGCTGTATGTCATGGTGTTATCATCCAAAAATGATTGTATATCAGAAATTTGTTTGGCAGCCTGATAGTCCAAATGAAAGAAAACCAGATTACTTGAAACTTCAAAGAACTGCATTGGGTCAGTGTATAACTACATTGGTAGGTGGTAAGTGTAAAACTGAACAGGAAAGTACATGATACCACTGGCCAATGATTGCAGTTCACAACCTGGTAGTTTTGTCTGAAAAGGTTTAAAGCGGCTCATTCAAAGAAAGCAAATTGACATAAATACAAAAAATCTTTTCAAAATTAAATGTATCATCTAAAGTTTTGCTTCAGGTCTTAAAATAACTCTACTTATATATATATATATGTAATAAAAGGGTTAAGGAAATTTCTAAGAAAGGGATTCCGTGTATTTATAATTCGAGGAAACCCTCAATGGTCAGAGTAGGTGACAAATGTTATGCATCAGATAGCACAATCATCTGATTTTTGGTTCATCGGATTACATTTTGAAACGGAATATAGATGATTTCAATGGATATCTAGAGATGTGTGCCATTTTATTATTGAGCGCTGGTCCATCTGGGAATGAGTCGCTTTAACCGTCATTACCCACAGAATGAACATAACAAGACAGTCCTGAAATATAGCAGACATACCACAGAAACACATAACAGGAGGTATTCTGTACACCTACATTCCAGACTGGATTACCTCTCATTTAAGTCCACACTGTACTGTTATTTCAACAGAGTTGGCATTAGAAGGGAGAAATTCA
>JAULCC010200870.1:0-12904 GCA_032358795.1 Nuttallia obscurata | reverse complement strand
AAAATCAGTTTGTCAATGATATGGTTATAAATATTTTATAATTGTTTGAGTTTACGAATTAAATTATAATGTATTTTTATTTGTTTGATTTACGTCACTTTATGCCAGCTTAGGCAAACGGACGTCTCAGAGAAAGGGAAGCGGATACATTGAACTCTTCTGCAGAGATATATGGTTCTTTAACGTGCCCAGTGTATCGCACTGATACACGCGGGGGCTGAACCCCGGCCGGTCACTTTATCCTGACACCGACAAAACAGTCGTAATGCTAACCCTAAATCCTGAGCGTCAAGGAGGGACGCCATTACTATCAATCTTAAAATCTTTGGTATGACCCGGCCGGGGATCGAACCCGCTGCCTCCTGCACCGACGCTCTATCACTTGAGCTAACCGGGCGGTTTGATATATTGTAAAACCGATATGTATACATTAGACCAAACGTCACTTTATTCTTCTGTAGTTTGACAAATACGAATTGATTATTTATTAGTTAGAGGCATTGGACCGGCCTTATTTTGGCATGATGTGTTGCCTGTGGTTCTATAAGGGTATTTGACATAAACTGATTAACATCAAAACAAGGGACCTGATAAGGATTTACGGTGTCAAAAGACGTCCCATAATTTACGGTGTCAAAAGACGTCTCACGATCAACAATCGCAACTGTAAACATATCGAAAAACAAAATCCCTGCATCGACACGCCAATAACTTCAAAACAATACCACTTTATGTATCGATTTCCGCTTTACCCGTCGCCCATTATGCCCATAACAGAAAACTATATCAGATGTTACGTTTATTGATATTTCTTGGAACTCGTATGAATGCTATAATTAGACGATATGAACATGTCCACATTAAAATCCATGTAAATGGCACAAGGCAATGGTTTCGTCGATATCGCAATTTTTTTTTCGTTGTGTGTTTTTTTCTTCAGTCTGAGCGACACGCTTCTGGCCAGGGTTAGGGTTAGGGTACTTTGAAGTTATTCATAGTGCCCCGAGGTAGATGGCCACCAACCACCCGCAAGCAAGCAGGATGGCTTCCTCTCATCAACATTTCAGATCAGAATTTGAACTCACAACCTAAGAGCGGTGAAAGATTCAAGAGTCGACGACTTTAACCAATGAGCCAGGGGGCGTCGCTTTTATAAAAGACGTTAAGCGTTCTGATAACGGTGACGGAGTGCAGTCAAAGGTAAGACAAGCCAAATGGATAGGGCATATTTGTAGGGTAATTAATTTCAACATCGCCGAGCTTAGATAATTAAGTTCAGACTAAATGAACGACTGGTCGTGTGGTTATGACTTATGGCACTCTACGTTGTGATAATAATAATAATAGTTATATTAATAAGAATAACGACTTTATTTATATTGGATAACTTATTTGGTGCTAGACCAATTTCTATAAGGTCCACAAGTTAATGTCCGACATCCGACAATTCATTAGCTACGGGCTCATTTCTAAAACACTAGAACACGACCCGCGCGAGCGCGTGTGACTGAATTCATAAAACACTGACATAATAAACAATTCTACAATCCTTGCAACAATATAACTTTTATAAACCTAAACAAATAACTTTTGAAAATTATTTGAAATAAAAAAAAACACACTTTGAATTGAGCTGATTTTCTGGTCTCATATGTCTGACCAGGGAGTATTTCTTCGACTATGTTTTATACTATTTATCTACGGGACTACATAATATCATTTCAAAATACCACATCATGAAAGATATCGCAGTTGTTCCAAATAAAACTAGAGCACCGCCTTGCGGATGCAGACACTCATCTGATTTTTATACTTGTAACATACCGGAAGCTAACCAAGCACCACAAAGAAAAGGTTGAGGAAGATGATATCCATCATGAGAAACAATTTATTGTGTTCTATTAGATAAACTGTTATTCTGTCCAGATAAAATTTCAATATATTGACATGATTTAGTACCATTAAATAATCATTCAATTTACAATGGATTCAACCTACCAGGAAAAGAGTGATAAAACACAATATTCGATGGAAAAAATTACTTTTATGTTAGATGGATAAGGAACATTTGATTATAAATAACATCCATTGAATTTGATCATTAAAGTTCACCAAAGGTAATAACTAAAGTAAATCAAATGAAAAAGTTGTTAAAATGCAAAACGTTATAAACTTTTACAAGTAATTAATTTAATTAAGTCTAAAAAACTTAAGATAAATAGGTTTGAAAAATATGGATAACAGATGGCTTAACTCAAGAATTAACTGTAATGTAAATTAAACAAGGTTCTTTATTCGCATGAAATGAAGATTTTTGTTGTTACACCAAGTCAAAATGATAATGAATAATGATCACAAATGTAAACAAAAGCTCCAAAATAAAACAAACTGTACTTATCCAAGAAAAAAAATTCATAAAAAAGTTAAAAAAAACTTGAGTAAGTTGATCTACATAGATATCTCATGATAGTGAAAAGTTGTTAAAGTTTCAAAGTAAATGTTCACCAGATCAACATAATCACAAAACTGAACACAAAAGAAAACAATTCCTAATTAAAAAAGGCCTACAATTCCTGAAACCAAGAAATTGTATTGTTTTAGTTGAAAAAGGCCCATAATTCAAGCAAAGCACCAGCTGGAGTTATGTCACTTGTCCTGCGGAGCAAGTTGCAAGTATGAAATCGATAACTTTGACCAAAAATCAACCCGACAGAATAAACTATGACATTATCAATAAAGGCAACGTTGTGCTAACTCCGCACTAAAATCACGTGGCTTGTTTATACCGTTTTTCTTTTTGATTCGGCTAATACGTTTTCCATTTAACCTCAAACTTCTCTCAAAAATAGACATGAATATTAGTTCAATATTTAATTTGTAATATGTAACCTGAGCGTTTGACTGAGCGACAGCCGTCGTATTATCATATTCAAACAATATTTAACAATACATGTGTTGGGTACATTTGATAATGCTTTAAAAAAACTAACACATGCTTAAAAATTTAAACAACCGTCTCTGTAGCTCTCTCAACGCTGAATGAGCCTACACCCTTAATGCACATAAACCCGTGCACAACTACCCAGAGTATCCTTATAATTATGGAGTCTATGTATCGCATTAACGAAATACTTATTCGTTAATTCAAAAGAAGGATATTATATTTCGTTTTAATTCGAATTATTCGTTATAACTATATGCATATGAGTGTTGGTTCTTCTCTAAATGTATGATAGGTAACCTTTGTCGGACAATATACCGTAAGTTACAACCCTACTGTATAAAATACATAAATAAATTATCTAAAATAAAATAAATGGACCTGTGGTGATGTTCTGCTGTGACGAGACATTTACTAATAATTAGCAGATAGGAATCCCGAAATGCCGCAAACCGCTCTACGGGATGGAGTAGACAGGATGAAATACCTTATGTGACCAGTCATTGTTAGGCCCCATGGTGTGATGTTGAATAGATATAACCAATTAACAGCGTGGCAAACTTAACTTTCTGTTTTGTTCAAACATATAGATTTTGTTTTCAAAAAGCTACACTTACTTTCTATCGACTGATAAATTTCGTCTGGGTGTAGAATCCACCAGCTCCTTTGTGATGACACGTACGTTACCCTGACAACCATCGTAACCATGGTAACACATAGAGGCAACCACCATGGCAACGCATTTTCATACCCACATGGACATTCACATGAATCTGTACATTTCACTTTATCCTTATTTTTAACCGCATCTCGCTTTACTCTGGGTTTCGGATATTTCTTCATTCCTGTTTAGAATCCAACAGAATCTACAGAAGAAATAAGTGATACTTTACTCTCCAACACTCTCCGAAAAGAGTCATCTAAAAAAACAGTTGCGGTGGATATCTCCAATATTTCAAACACGTGAACATTGTTCTAGAAAACTGTTGTCTACATATAGCGTTTGTAAATCCGATCGATTCAACCAAACGCTTGGTTGTTTTAAAGCGGGAATGAACATTGAGCACAATGTTGGTCATGGACAATATGAGAAGTGGGGCGTGTACGAATATGGGAATAAACAGGTGAGAAAAATGTAAACTAACACCCGTATCGTAACAGGGTACTTACGAAAATAATAGAAATTGTATACGATGTTTTAACCAGGATGTCAACAGTGTATCGAAACCGGTATAAACATTACGGTATTTCAGCGGGAAAGATAATAATCAAATTGATGACAGCTCAACAAGCCAGCTGAAACTGGGCGTAAGAACCGTGTAGAGTGTGAGCTGATAACTTATCAACTGAGTAATGTACATACGTGCACTACTATTCACACAGTGTACGTCAAAGTGTCATTATCTTTTGAATAATCTTTTGTTTGTTTGTTTGTTTTTACGTGGAATATAACATCGCTTTAACAGTATTTCAGTCATATTGCGACGTCCAGCTCATTACGGTTGGAGGAAGACCCCGCGGGACCTCTGTACACTTTTTCAGGCACAGAGTGCACCCAGGTAGAACCACCGACCTACCGCAAGCCAGCTGGAAGGCTCATCACTTGAAAAATCGGAAGTGCCAAGACCGGGATTCGAACCCACAGCGGTGAGGGTCTGAGAGGTTTCAAGTCAACGATTATACCCACTCGGCAACGGAGGCCCCTTGAAGAAAAGAAAAAAAACACAAAAAACAAATAGACAAACAGCAAAAATTAGGACACCTGTCCGACTGACACACAGACCTTTCCAACTGTCATAGAACTGACACGTGTTCTGCACGAATACTTATAATACGCATGTGTTACGTTGCTGCTAAACATGCTAGTTTAACCTACCCTCGAATGGCTTCACTAAAGAAACGCCGCTCCTTTTTACATGGCTCATGTGAATTATGTGGTAGGATTGTTCACTTGATAATAAAATCATCCACATATAGTGTGTTTTTTGACATTTTCTATTCACATTGACTATAATATATTCGGAAGATAGTATCATCTCAGCTTATGTCACTCTGTTATTTTAATATACGCATACCTATTTCGTACCGCCTTATTCTTTAATGCAATTCTTGATCGCTTTCTGCAAACTATTAAAATTTCCTTTGAATACCTTTTAAAATATACAAAGAAACAGTACTGTGACAATAATGAAAAGTGGCATAAACAACTTCGTAAATCATGCAAAAAGAATGCGGCATTTTTTACTTAGATAAAGATGGCAGAACATCCTTATTTTAATATAATGTATGTATCACTGTGTGAAAAAGACATGCAATTAAATATGAATAAAAACCAAAAAACGACCTAGACAAGTAGATCAATAGATATTAAGAAACATATCAAGTAGTTCTATTTAATGTAAATCACAGCTAAATATATTTGTAAATGTCATTTACACTTTATGAAAAGAAGATTGGCTTTCTCAATACATACCGCAATAAAACTTTCAACGGAAAAGGAATTAACCTTGTTTCTTAATATGATTCTCGGTCTGGTAATATGTTACACTGACAATAAATACATATATGGATATATAAGTACGGAAGCCTAAATATACCAAGGAAGACAGAAAAAGTTACAATGTACATAGTTACATGAATATGCAGGTATGCTAAAAAACAGATAGACAGATAAAACACTAGATGTGTAGAAACGCAAAGACATATTAAAACAGACATATATCGACAGATCTACAGACACACAGAGAGGTGTTTAGATTGAATGAATGGAATGGTATATGAAAGGATGGATGGATGGATCGTTTGATTGATTGATTTACTGATTTGATATGTGGATGGATGGGAGGGAAGGCGGATAGAACAGGACATGGTGAGACAGATAGAAAGACACACAGGCAGACAGACAGTTAGATAGATAGATAGATAGATAGATAGAAAGAAACAGAGATAGATATAAAGAACATAGATAGCTAGATAGATAGATAGATAGATAGATAGATAGATAGATAGATAGATAGTAAGAAAGATAGTAAGAAAGATTGAAATATAGAAAGATATATTGTTAGTTAGATATATGGATGTATAGTTAGATATATAGATAGATGTATCTATTTATCTATATATCTATCTATCTATCTTAACAGCAGTATATTTCTAAAATGGGACTATCAATTATTCAAAGTAGACGTCATTAGATTTCGCACCAAAATTAATCAAAGGTAAATCATTTTTTTTTGAGTGAACTGAAGTACCAGTCCTTCGATTTTGATTGTACTGCATCGCACATACCCGATTCAATCAGCTGAATAAATAAGCAAGACCATGGTCAAGGTGTTATGTTAGTTTTCTCTAGCAAAGAAATTATAACGTATAGACACACTTTATGTGACCCTATTCTTTCTAAATAAAACAAATAAAAGTCTTGACAGTTATGGCATGCTGTGAAAAATAATGAAAAAATCATAACGTCACATTACAGATGATATAAAGATAACAAAAAATACACTTCTTCAGCGACTGCGGGTGAAATAGTCAAATTCCTCCGCATAAATAAAAGTCGAATATCCCATTACCTACCTGAACTATGTCATGCCACATATGCATCAAACTATTTCGCAACGTTTAAAATTTGAAATATGTCGAACATTCATTATCTATTTGAAGAAGAAAACATATTTGGATTAACTTGACATACCTATACAGAATGTACCAGATTAAGCGATGATGTTAATTATATATTACTATCTAGCTAGAAGAGCGTAGTGTAGAAATGATATCAACCTTACGCTTAACCTTTAGCCTGCTAAGGGCGACGTGATAGACTTTGCAAACAGCTTGGCGTCTAATCAGGATCCAGCTTGATAAGAATTTTCTTGGTTCTAAACAGAAAACGGAATTGAAAGCGTTTCTGAAAATGATCGACCTAAAATATTTTAGCTTAAATATGTCGAAGCTTAAACTTACAGGCTTTCAACGATTGTAAAAGAGCAAAAACAGAATTAAATGTGCAAAGTCTTCAGTATGAATACTCTTCACTACAGTTAGTTATGTTATAGAAAATATATTCCACAAACTGAAAGGGTACTATTTCTAGAATTTAAGAAGACTGCATTTAAAAAATTAGCACGGAAAGGGTTAGTCAAATTAAAAAGGTAAACAAATCTAATTGCCGATACAAAGCATCCATTCCTGAGCTTTAAATGAATGTTTCAATTTACCTGTAGATTAGCACATAAGACCTATATATTCTAAGGGGAATTAGAAAAAACACATTTTTAAAGTCGCATCCAGTACAGATCCAACTCAGATGGTTACTATGTTAACCTTTTGCTTAGAGTACTAATGCACTTATTGCAAATCGGTCTGGTAATTTGTTTTCAGCGTTTATTTGGTTAACCCTTGGCCGCTAAGAGCGACCGTGATAGAATTTGCAAACAGCTTGGATCCAGATTAGACGCCGAGTAAACGCGTTTACTCCGAATCCAAGCTGTTTGACACTAGGCCAATTGTTTCACCAAATATTTGGCGAATCCGATGGATTTTAAATCCAGGCAGACGACAAATTTTACAGCAGGCTAAGGGATAAAGTTTAACTGTAGATTTTAACAAGCTTATATAACGACGAAAACGAGAAGTCAAAGCACCGTAAGCACTGTGGTATTCACTGATTGTAGGGTGTGTCGCTGTTGGTGGACTGCTAATTTGTTTGGAATTTAACGTCGCTTTAACAGTATTTTAGTCATATCGCGACGTCCAGCTCATTACAGGTGGAGGAAGACCACGGGGGATCTCTGTACACTATTTGAGGCACAGAACGCACTCGGATAGAACCACCGACCTACCGTAAGCCAGCTGAAAGGCTTCCTCACTTGAAAAATCCAAAGTGCCCAGACGGGATTCAAACCCACAGCGCTGAGGGGCTGAGAGATTGCAAGTCAATGACTATAACCTCTCGTCCACGGAGGCCCCCCCTATTGCTAATTTAGTGAACGTCACCATATGTTTTCCTTAGGCGTCTTATTTTAAACGCACTACTTTACGTTGCGTCGTAAAGGTGTAGGTAATGAGTAGTAAAGAGGTGTGTGTGTGGAGTGTATGTGTGTGTGTAGGGGGGGGGGGGGGTCATGTTAAGACCTGTGTCTTTCACTATTAACACGGTCAAGTTTATTTCCCCTGTGAAGCTAAATGATATCTTTTTTAATCACCGAGCTTTTTAGACTGGTGCCGCTACCGTTTTAAACTATTCGAGAATACAAATCTCATTAAAATCAGATATGTACCATTTGCGGTAAGATCTGACGTTGAACTAAGGTTAAGACGCCTTCAGCTGATTTTCCGATCAGCCAATCAAATCGTTACTTACACAATTCTGAAAGTGAAACTCAATCGGAGTTTTATCTCTAATACTTTATTTAAGTATTTATAATTTACAGCTTAGATGTTATTTTGAATGCGGTAAACTTCTTTACTTTAATGGGTTTTGATTTACAGTCATCTTTTGTGCGTGTTGAAGAATTAGTTAAACATCCCCCTTCAGTATGCCAGGGCCTCTCTTGAGAGGATTAGTCGGCTTTGCCAGTTTATGCATGTGACTTTCATGGTTTTACAGTTACTTTCATGCCTAGTGGGAAAAATAGGCCCAACTGAATTTCTTCAAGCTGAAGAATGCGGTTTGTAAGGATTTTTTTGATAGGTTTACCAAACAGTTTGATTGACAATTTTTGACCAAAATTGAACGTCAGATCTTACCGCAAATGGTATAGATCTGATTTTAAAGAGATTGCGAGAATACTTGAAGTGTACCAGTCTTCGAGTCATACAGTTTTAAACGGGTATTTTATAAGTTACGTTGGTGTCCCTGACAACGAGAAAGTTGAATCCATGCTTGAACTCGAAACTTTCTTATTTCATAATATAAAATTATAAACAAGATAAAATAGTTTTGTTCGTAAATATCGAAATACTAAAAGTTATTTTTTAAATGTCTGATTTTTTTATGTGTTCCATTGTTCTGAAGTTAAGTAATCAGTAGCTTATAAAGTAAGATAAACGCTTACCGCTAATATTGCATCATGGCATCGTGCTGAAGCATTACTTTCCAGTGATAACAGATGAACACGTGTAGACTTCGTAGACAACGATTCGTTCAACTTGTAAAATCCCGGCCTAAAATATGACTCGTTATATTTATATATACAATGGTATTTATTTCATTTCCCTCAGTTTTGCGTGCGTGATATTCGTGGATAAGAATACCCTTAAAACTCGTTAAAGTGTGTTCCAATAAAGATATTAACAGTTTTGTTTATCGTCCGTGGAACTGATGTGGACTCTTGTTTCGCTGCGCATTGAAATCATTGAACATCCCGCTGATCAGTAATCGATTATATCAAATTTCGAGCTGACAAAGTCCATTTTGTAAATTTCGTAAGTAGAAAAAAATGGTTTTAGATTTTAACTGGGTTAGGAATAGTAATTTGATAGTTGTAAAGCTATATCTATTAACCGTGAAGTCACGAGTTTTGTTTTCCAACAATAGCTGTTTATAGACGTTTAGAAAGGGCATTGTTGGTATGCCAGACTTGAAATACTGATTGATCATATAGATGGTCGTATTGATTGACCAATAACAAAATATCTTCTCGTAAACTTATTTTACTGCTTTTTTTTTTGTTTGCGCATATTTTCGATTCCGTCTTTGTATGCTTTTTTAAAAAAAAAAAAAAATCATGTGTGTGTGGGGAGGGGGGAGGTGTACGTTTTCCGCATTTATCAAGAATATTCGCCCTCAGTAAATTCATTATAAGTTGTAGTTCAGCTCAAAAGTTTTTACCTCGCAATGCAAAGAGCGTAATTGAGTGAATTAAGGGGTTTACGGCACTGCAACACATTTTAATGTTACCTGGTGTAGTCATCTTTACAAACTTCCAGGACCAACACCCAGTTTACATCGAGGCAAAAGATATGAAGAACAGATTCAGAAAGTTCATAACAGCTGGAGAAACTGAGTTGTAGAAATTCCGCCCATTCATTCCCAGTTAGTCTCCTCTTATATTCGCGCCAGGGGTAGCTGTGACCCTATTCCTGTCCTTCACAATGCATGAACACCCATGGACGGATAAGTAAGCACAGAAACACTCAAGCCATTAAAAACCCTGTGAGTAAAAACGAAGGTTGTATTAGACTCCTCTAGTAGATAAACCCACAACAAAATGCGCACACTCTTTGGTAGAAAATCAGTTAAATTTCACGTGCCATTTTAAGTCATAGATATGCCATGTAAAACTTTACTGATGACAGTTTGCAGGTTTAAATCACTACCAACTGAAGTGTCCTGCTTTTTTAATCAGGGACATTTTGTTGTTTTATCGCTTAATTTGTAAACCTTGTAATCCTCCTATTTCGATGAAGTTACTCCAACAGTTTATGTACATCTTGACCTAAATTGTCTAGCGCATCCGCAAGCAGATACCTTATGTTAGAGAAATCGGCGCCAGGAGGATAGCCGAATATGAGTCCTGCGTCGAAATTACGGACTTTAATAAATAGAAATAAGTTACCACACAATTCTTATCACGTGAATATCATGTACAGGGTAATGGGATCTGTAACATTTTCACACTCAAATGTTTTTATTAATGGGACATATAATATTAACTGGACAATGGGTAATATTTTGTCTAGATTTTCGAAAAGGCACGGGACCTTTTGAGCTCGATATCCAGTATAATTCATTCACGCCTTTAGAGGCGCACTTGTAATATCGTTTATTCTCTATACAGGTCCGTGTATCTAGGATAGACCGAATCTGCTATTATATTCTCGTAAAATCCACCCGACGTTTGTCGTCATTTTCAGCTACAGCGCCGGGAAATTATTCAATTATTCGTTCAAACCAAACTTTCAAAATGTTGTTTAAGATTTATTGTGATAGGATATAGCACAGGCTAAGTGGACAACAGTCTTCTTTATGTCAACTATACGTTTTCTCTCGCCAGTTTAGCCATTAGGGAAAAAAAACTAGTCAGAAATGCAATATAAACCCGGGTCACATTAGCTGGAAAAAAAACCTCCACAACTTTGCATATCCATTTTTTTGGCCTAGAAATTAGTAGTCATTTTGCTTTACTATTGTATAAAATCTTTAGTTTTTTCGGTAGCGTAATAACAGACCTTGTCAATGAACACGTATCTACGACATTTTGAGGGAGAAAAATTATTTCCAATTTTTTGTGTGGATTTTTTTTGTATTTTTTTCTAAGTTATGTTTAAAATTACACCGACACCCACTTTCACCGGCCTTGTCACATACTAGGGGTGGAGGAAAACCCCGGGCATCCCTTGGTAGAACAAAGGATCATCTGCAAGTTAACTTGATAGCTTCCGCACATAAAATTTATCCTGTCGTGACCCTGTCTCTTCGTCACAATTTATTCCTGTCGTTATAGTTTGCCAAAACTTTATAGTATCAATATATAGCAATACAATGCAATATAAAACAAGAATTTTTGCTGAAAAGATATCCCGCGCCAACGGGATGGACGGACGAACAGACAACGCCATTTCAATATCCTCCTCCCTATTACATAGGCAGGGGATAACTAACTAGAGCACCAGGATGATATTTATCAGTGAATAAAGGTTGGTTTGGTGATACCAACAAAAAATGAATGGTCTTTCGGTCATGCTGACAAAATAGCGAAGGAAGTTTTGGTCATCTTGCCAAAATATGGCAAAGGGGTTTGGTTGGGTCAAGACTTTCATACATATTTCCTTCTTCTCTCTAATCTATTTCTCACACATCTTATTTCTCTCTCTCTCTGTCTCACATACTTCTTACTCTCTCTTATCCGTCTCTCACTAATTTTCTACATTTCTCTAACCCGTCTCTCACACATTTTCTTCCTTGGTCTAATCCGTCTCACACATTTTCTTCCCCTCTCTCACTCATTTCTTTCTCTCTCTAACTGGTCTCTCGCAGATTTCTTCCTCTCTCATATCCGTCTCTCACACATTTTTTCTCTCTCTCTAAATCGTTTCCCATACATTTTACGCTCTCTAATCCGTCTCTCCAACATTTCTTCCTTTTGCTGTTTCCCACACCTGAATTTCCCCTCGAATCTTTCTCTCCCACATTATTGTGGTTTGCCCCTGCTTATACTTTTTGTCTGGCATTGGGATTATTAAATAGGTCAATGCTTCTACGCTTTTTCCTACGCATAATTCTATGTCTCAGCCAATGTAGATATTCAGGTGGATTTCATCATTCCCTTGAGTATGGAGTAATGTTAAATGTTTTTAAATTCAATACATATAAGTTTATGATTACAACCTGAAAGCCTAGTTTTCCTACATGTTTGTATTATTCTACTACCTTTACCAGCTGGTGGTGTCATTTTCATATCATCTGATACAAAATTAATGATACATGATCTTGACACCTAACACGTTTTCTTATCTTTGCCCTATCTTTTACGGCAAGTGTCCCTTTCAGGCCATTTAAAACCTAATCATCATACTTATATAGAGTGTCATATATTCATTCGAAATTGGTAAACAAGCCTTCAAAAATTCCTTGGATAAGTTTATTTTATGTACCTTTTCATTTTAGCTGGAATATATTGAACAGCCTATGGCTAGATCACTTTTTTCCTGGGTAGAACGCGTATTTGGTGTCTTATAAAGGTCAAAAGAAATGACCTTTTCGGGGCTCGAGCCCGCAGCATCGTGGGCGCAAAGCGGACGTAAAACACGTCACCAATGCCCTTAAACTGATGATCCTCATTAAAAAACTCAGATGTCAGATTAAATACTTAAGTTCTATCTTCAAATTTCCGAGCTCAACCCCGTTTTTGCAGTGTTTACATCGCCTGTCCTGCAATCAACTGGTTACGGGTTCGGACCCACCCATCAGTATTTATTGTCATTGTATCTAAATGTCTATTTGTCTCCCATGGGTATTTC
>JAULCC010200760.1:0-12906 GCA_032358795.1 Nuttallia obscurata | reverse complement strand
ATTGGCCGAGTGTCAAACAGCTTGGATCCTGATTAGACGCCGAGATACTCGGCGTCTAATCTGGATCCAAGCTGTTTTCAAATTCTATCACGGTTGCCCTTAGCAGGCTAAAGGATAAAGTCATTAAATAACAGAGACACTCGTGTATACAGGGAGTGGTTTAATTTCAGAACACGGTGTCCAATTTGCAAAAGAAATAAGTTACGTTTGATCTACCGTAGCGTGTGGCATAGTCTCAGTCTGCACATTTGCTACAGGGATACAGGAAAGCAGAACAACTCAAATTAGTTTTTGTCTTGCTTGACGTGCGTCCCTCTAGCAATGATACTGAAATTTGTCAACATAGTTTTTGCGGAGGTTTGGACACAACTATTTAAAGAATTGCATTTTGGCTACATCGATTATGAGCTTAAATAGCACTGAGTTAACATTTTTCATTGATTTAGTGAACAATACAATTACAATTTGAAATGTTGTGAACCCGACTGTTTTCTGTAGGGAACTTGCGGACCAGTCCAAGAGTTTTGGTGATTAGTTGAAAAAGATGAGTAGCAGAAGTAAATACTCACTAAAGTCAAAAAGTACAATATTTAAAATTCATTAAATGATATTTAATGTTGAAGTAAAATGATGTCTTTGTGGAATTTTAAGAAATTTATGAAATTTGGAAATTTTGACAGGATGTAGACGTAAACAAACGATCTACTCTCTCCTTCGATAGTCCAGTAATGTTAAAGCTATCGTTTTCTATTGCAGGAATTTGTGTAGTTTGGTATATTTCGAACACTATCATTTTGAAAGGATATTGCTTACGTGTAACTTTCCCACCATGTACATTACCAGTAATAACAGTACAAGCATGCAGTACCACGTGACCAAACAGTGAATAAAGAATATAATCAAAAGGTATGTAATTTAATTAATTTTATCAGGATACATACTAAATACTATAATTATAAGGTAATTTCCTGTTTTATGTATAGATAAGATATACAAGATTAACTTAATTTTATATTTTCATATACATTTATATATTTCCATTCGAAAAGTAAGCATCACTTTATCTTTGTCAATTAAAGGTCGTGTAGAAAGATCTAACAAAAGCCATAAGAAAAAAACAAAAACGTCCAGGATGTGAAATTGAGAACTTAATTTTTAATCAAAACAACGCCCCTGCACATCGTGCTGTAGACACTTTATTACATACAGACGCTGTACCTGATCTACATCCGACAACCCCTTGGTCCAATTTGTCATACAGCACAAGGAGAGCCTGAATGATTATCTCGAACATTACTCGGTTTAACCATGAACTAAAAACACTTAAAGGCTGTCTTAATTAAGGTTTAAGGCCTGTTTACGACCAGAGTAATACGAAGCTACACTTGAAAGTTAAATGATTCATTCACCCAGCAGAATGACTTAATGCAAATGCGTTATTAGTGTTTTACAAGTATGTTTGTCGGAAGAAAATGTTCAACACTAAAGATGTTTGCCGACAATTAACCGCAACCATGTAAATACAAATCAATATGTTCCTTGTTTACCTTGAACCTTTACACTGTGAAGTATTCATAACGGTCAATTTGGTTCATGAATAGTTTCTTGTATTGTTGTTATCTAGATGTATCTTTCATAGAAGTTGTATTTACAAGACAACAGGAGCTGCACTACAGCGTCTGACGTAGGTCTACACGGTGCTCAAACTCACCTGATATCTTATATAGTATCGCCAAAACATATATAAGAATTAAACTGTATATAATATATATATAATATTACTATCAATTTTCAGGCAAACGTTATTAATCATAAATAATCAATAATTATCAAAGTTTGCTTAAACTATCGAAATGAATTCAAAGTGTAGTAGATTAATGTAAGATACCACTATTGTCATTCGGAGTCTGTATCTTTTAAATTGTAACGACACACTTTCCATTTAGCCGTACGTTCAGTGCAACTTTTAATGAATTTTTAATTTGTTCTAAAAGATTTTAAAGATTCGCGAAACAAAACATTACATTTAATATCTGATTAATTTAAGTATCTTCTCTTTGATAGAAATACATATATTGTCAAACTAAGGGCCAAAACCTGTCACAGTATTTTAATTGAAAGGCCTTAATATTAATATAAGTAGATAATTTTTAAATAGTTGTATAATACATATTAAAAAATTTAGATAAAATAGTATGCTGTTGTTGTTGAAATAGTAATCTTCACTGTTTTTCATCATAACTGGTTTTTTTATCATCTTAAACAAACTAATTTTATAGCTTAATGCAATGTAACCATTATCTTATGCTCTAAAATCGTTTAATTTTAGAGTAGTTCCTACTTATACTACTAATATCAGTATGTTCTTATATGTTTTAAGGATCATATCAAATAGTATCTCATAACTCAATATGAGTGGTATTGTACATTCAAATTTCATGTATATATATATATATGTATGTACAAAAGTGAGACTTAATTAAACTATCTGTCTGTCTGTCCGTCTCTCTGTCTGTCTGTCTGTCATTTTTGCCTATCTGTCTGTCTGTCTGCCTGTTTGTCAGTTTGGCACATCCCTATCTTTGTCGATAGGTTTACATAAGCGTTTAAGAAAGAGCACATATATTTAGACTGTTATTTCACATTGTCGTGTTCCTGAATGTCTTACAAATAACTGCTTCTTGTGTATTGATTGGTGCATGCACTAATTCGAGTTGATTAAGGTCAAGCTGTCCGAGTTTCACCAAATAAAAAATAGGGCATTTCAATTGATATAAGTTTAAGCCGGTTAATACCATCATTTTGTTTAACATTAAATGTCTATACTTAAAATGGCACGGGACCATTATTGAAATAATGGACAGAGATTATTGAACGTATTGTTTTTTTTCCGAGAAATGAGTAATAGAAAGGCCATATCATGAAGTGAAGTGTTCCAGTATTTTAAGTTTAGAATTGGAAATAAGTATTGATCAACTGGTTTGTTTGTTTGTTTGTTTGATTTACGTCACTTTCTGCCAGAATACACAGAACTCTTCTGTAGAGAACTATGGTTCTTTAAAGTGCCCAGTGTATAGCACTGATACACGTGGGGGCTGAACCCCGGACGGTCGCTTTATCCTGACACCGACAAACCAGTCGTAATGCTAACCCTAAATCCTGAGCGTCAAGGAGGTAAGCCATTTCTACCGTTTTTAAAGTCTTTGGTATGACCCGGCCGGGGATCGAACCCGCGGCCTCCCTTGATCAACTGGAATATTTCTAAAACCACACGCCATAGAATAATTTGGAACAAATAATTGATTGCATCTCGGTACGTACTCCGAAACACGATTGCAAAATACATGGCATAAACTAAACCAATTGTTCATACACACAGACTGTTTACATCAACAATAACAATATGTACCTGGAAAAAAGACACGTTTTATTTTGTCTCTAAATTCGATAACAATCTTTGTCTGAGACATTGATTGTGCTATATACGCCTCTCAAGAATATTGAATAAAACAAATAAGTCAGTTCACAACACCCTGCTACTGTGCATCAAGTTTCCGTTGTTAGCCCGCATTTCCGCAAGTGACTGAAAAGCTTCGCAATTAGAAACACTGACTTTGGTCTATAGATTATGCTAACACAATGACACAAACATTAATCAGGATATGGCAAGACGGGATTTTGAATCTATGACCTCCAGTATGAGTGGTAAGCGGTCTTACTACTACACTATCGAATCCGACAAATTAAATAACCTGAAACGTCATTTTGGTTTATTTCAAACATCTTAATTTTTGATCAATTATATTTAAAGGGTATATGGCTGAAAAACCACTTACGAAACCGTTTTCTTAGTTAACCCTTCGCTCCAATAAACGCCTTTTGACAAATTTACATAAAAAAGGTAGACCCAGTTAAGACAGCGCATGTAGGAGCTACCTGATCATGATCTACTCTGTTTGCTAAAATAAACTTTTCATAATTTTCGGATTTGGGTGTTTTTTCTATTATCCGTAGTATTCTAATTTAAATTAAGCATATGATGTAATGTTCTAAAGGGCTAAACCACTACTTGGTTTCTCATGAAGGTAAGGAAAATCCGCAGCATCCTGAGCGCAATGCTATTTACGCCTTTCTCCTTTTTCGTGTGTGTGATTCGCGCAACCGCCTCTTTCAAGCATATTTACTGTGATTGGTTGTGTGTTGACCATTGCTAAAAACAATCTCCAAAAGTAACTGAAAATTCTCCAAAAGAAGTACATATGACCATACCGCCGTCGTTGAAGCAATAGCCGGTCTGGATTTCCAACCTGAATTTAAGTATTGTGCCACCTTGCTATAGGTATTAAAATGTATAATAAAGAGACCGAAATATCCGTTGAAAATTGACATCTTTTTTTATCCACAAAAATATATCTTTATCTCAATTCTGCGTATCTTATGTATAGTGTCCATTATAGTTTCCTTGCAAGATTTCGTTGTTATTGTTGTGCGCTGGTGATGTTAGTGTGTTATCGCGTTTTTACAAAGAGGTTAAGAACGTTCGATTTTACCAAGACAGCCATTTCGTGTAACGGATAAACCGTGTATGCCTGATCAGTACTGGCGTAGTTTTACCGAACGACCACGGTTTAACTTCTTCACCACTGTGTTATAAAAGTTTCTAAATTCTTTTTTATTTGTATAATTAACACCGTCAGCGTTCTTAGTTCTTTCTTCCATTATAAGAAGCAAAGCGAAATAGTGAATCGAAGTTTTTCTCTCTAATACTCAAAGGTCGGTGAAAAACAATATTTGCTGACCATTTTCTGCAGCAACTTGAACACTTTGAGTTTTCCGTTTCAAGTCACCAAGAATGCATTTTACCAGTCCTAACTATAGAGTAAATATTATGTCAGTTCTTGTCAATATCGATCCAATTAATGTACCGCCCCAAGAAGAGCTCTCAAAGAATGCCATAATTCAATAAGCTCGCGAAGCTTTATTGAACAGTAAATCTTTGCTTTCAAACTCCTTACTTGAAATCTTGATGGAGTTTTTTCTGGTTTTCTTTCTCAGTTGAAATTCAAAGCACATTACCAAGGGAGAATGAAAATTGCAGCTTACAACAATTCCGATATCGGTAGGTTAAATTGTTCCGTTAAATAGTTCCTTCAAAGAAATGTTTTTACAAAATTCAAGGCAGCGATAATTGGAAGAAATTCAATACAGTATAAATATAATTGGACTGTGAGCATTGATATAGGATTTTAATGTTGAAAATCTAACTATTAATGTAACATTATAAATTTTATTACAGAGACGGATCTCCTTGATCTGATTTAAGATGTCATAGGAAACTTCGACCCGAGTCAACTTGGGCATTAACCCTTCGTCTGCTGAAAAAGATATCGTCTGCTTAAATTGTCGTCTGCCTGGAAGCCGTTTGAATGAGAACGTTGATGACAGACGGACGTCGACAACAGACAGCGGATAGTCACTCATCACAATAGCTCACCCTATTGAACATAGTGGTTATGTGAGCTAAAATCTGAAGTTTCAAAAACATTGTTGAAATGAATGACATCACTTTAAAAATTATTATATCCCTTTTAACAACCGCTAAATATATTACTTTTATTGCTTCTGTTGTTGCTGCTGTTTTGTTATTCGCTCTTTCTGATTTGTGTCGTTTCAAAAGGTGGTAATTTGAAAGGTCACTTATGTTTTTAATATTTCCAATTTCCACACCATTTCCTCGAATGACTTACACTTTAACCCCACTGTGTAAAGTAGAGACGGAAGGCAAATGACCACAACGTCACAGAGATGTACTATTGAAACACACACAAACATTATCACACTAAAGAGGGTGCTGATGGACTACTATGGACGGTATAAATAAACGCATTACGAATCATCACAAGATGACACGACAAGCTTATTTCCGGCAGCAAATAACCAAATATATTAACGCGTAAACCTGGTCTGTGAGAGTTGCAACATCATTTACAATGAGTAAACAGTTTACCTTTTTTCTTCCGGAAATAAAAAATCTCAAAAGGGATTTCATTACTGAGGTGACCACAACAGTATTTACCACTAAGAAACATGTCAAATCGCCTCATACAGTAAAAAAACAACCTATAAATACTTCGAGCTGTACACAGGATCTGTACTTACACATGCTTTACACGAAATAGAGGTTCTATGTAGAAGTCTTTATAATATCTGCTAACTGACATTATCATAAAACGTTTTAAGAATATGAGAGTTTTGTTTTGCGACAGTGATATGCAGTGAGAATTTGGATTATTCACATAAAAACTCTTCTGAGTAAGCATTTTTACATAAATGTCAAAGTATTGATGTTTTCAGTTTTAAAAATAATAAAAAACTATCCTAAATGTTTAATATTTTGAAATTGGTGTGAGTTGAAATAAAGAAAACGGGATGTTTTGAAGTTAATTTGGATATAGTATTTCCATATAATATACATTTCATACAACGCATACATTAGAAAAGTTTGTTTTGAAGGCCTAATGCCGCAGGAAATGTTAAAAAATCCGACAAACAGTTACATCTCTAAGTTGACTCTATGAAAACATATATACTCTAAACAGCTTGACATCTGTACAGACAACTTAGTGCCGAAGGACCGACACTGTGTCAACTAAGTGCCGAAGGACCGACACTGTGTCAACTAAGTGCCGAAGGACCGACACTGTGTCAACTAAGTGCCGAAGGACCGACACTGTGTCAAAAGAAGACAATAGACACATCACACTGTTTTTAAGAAGTCATATGTCAATTTCGAATTATTTTATTGGTTAATTTTGAAGACACCTGAAAAGATATAAGGCGGTCATTCCTCAATTGGCTATTCACGTATTAAACGTTGACCAACAAGAATTTAAAAAATAGAACAAGGACATAATTATTATTTCTTTTTTATGTAAGTCATTTCTATTATTGATAACTTGTGTCATTTCTACGTTATATTTTATTTGTAACTTGTATTATTTAGCAAAACTGCATGTTTAAGATAGAAGTTATATTTTTAGCACTTACATAGTAAAGTACATTGAAGTTTGATATTTTAACTTAAAAGGACAGCAGAATATTGTTTCATTTGCATTTGAATGCAGCTGATGTATATATACATAAGCATGTATTAGACTTTGACCGACAAGAATTAAAACTTGAGAAAAGGACAACATTTCCATTTTAGAACATAAATCCCCATTCAACAACTACATAAAAACATCATCATCAAGTAATTAAGATGTCATAAACATTTTTTAATGAGTTTCATCAGTACACCTTGTGGCTGCTCGGTAAAACGAATAAAAGTGGTTTATGACATGTTTGAAACAATGGGCTAGAATAAGCATGACATAAACCACCTATTTATAGAGTTGATGTTGTGTTGATATTTTGATCGGAATCCTTACTGCTGTCGGTTAGGAAGTTATATTGGATAAAAAACGACATAATCTGAAAATTAAAATTTGGCTATTCTTTAGTCGTACATTGGATAATCTATTTAGAGATTTAAGGATAAATTCACATACATACATACATACGTATTATGTATTCACATTACCAATTGGTAACATAAATTTGAATTTTAGATTTAAAAAAAATAATTTCATTTGCTTTCCATTTTCAGGTGCATCAGCCATAACGACAATTTGTAAACGAAAGTGAGCGTAGTCTATATCGTCTGTCATTCAAAAGAGGATTCACAAAATTCCTTTCTCCGTCAAGTTTTTTACTTGTTCAAAGTGAAATTCTTTGAACTTATATTAAGTGGTTTTCACAGAACATTTCGGAGGTACATATTTAACAATATGGATGTGCCATTATGGGAATTTGGCCGACCTACTACAGGTAACGTATAACTTTATTTGAGCAGTAGAAAAATCAACGATTAAGTTTGATAGTTTTAAAATTATTCCGGAATTTTAAGACCAAGATTACAAATTATAAAGAATTGCTTGCATAAAATGTAATTCGAGACTGAATTGATTTCATGAAGATTCTTATAGCAGAGGGGTTATACAGACATTTGACCAGTATCAGATCCTTTTGGTGATGTTATCTACATGTCAATGGCCATATTCATAGTTCTCTAATTAAACGGAAAGTTAAAAAGCAATGTCTATCCTTTACAATGTACTTTTGTTTTCAATTTGAAGATATGCTAATAAATAGGAGACAATAATTGTGTACGATATTTACATTCTAAAATTTTATTTTTAAGATTTTTTCTGACAAAGAGTCTATATAGTCTGTATCCGAATGTGTTCCACTTTCTGTGTTCTTAAGGATCAGATCAAAAGAATTGTCTAGATGGTGTTTTTGTCAGATTCCTGTGGTGTTGCTAAGTTAGATTATATGTGATATACCCCAATAAAACCATAGGAGACAAAACATGCCAAACTGCCAGTGTTCGATGCATTTAATGCCATGTTACCAAATTCTAACACATGTCTTTATCAGTTGAAATATGACTGGTAAAGCAAGCTCATTCAGTTTATTAATTAGCTGGTTACCTCACTAGTCTCTGTTTCTCGTTTGTAAAAAACATATGTGCAATTAATTTGTATCATCAGAAACCAAGACACCGTGTTCACAAAGAACTGTCTGTCTTAGCTGAACTTGAGAATGAAGCTTGATTGTCAAATATACGTAAACCAGGTTTAACCCCTTCACTACCGGAAGCAATACCGCGCATGCGCAATATTTGGTCTGCCCTTTTTTACTTCAAAGATTCCCTAATTTTTGGTAAAACAATTGGCCTCGGCGTCTCATCCGGATTCAAGCTGTTTGCAAATGACTTAAAACTCGTGGTAAGGCAGTGAAGGGGTTAAATTTCAGATGATTTCCCCGTACTGTACCCCATAGGTATACCTATATATCATTAGTATGTATTTGTATAGTGCGGTCTAAGTAAATCGTGAGTAAACTAGTGAGTGAGTGAGTTAGAGAGTGAGTGAGTGAGAGTGTGAGTGAGTGAGTGAGTGAGTGAGAGAATGTCAGTATTAGATCGTGAAATGCATGTATGTTAGCAGGAATGTAGAACACATTCTACAATTTTGATGTACACTGAGTATCGAGGGGGCATGTCACGTGACGTTATTCAACAATTCAACTCAGTTCAATATTTCCGGGGAAAGCATATTAAGTTTTTAAAACATTGCCAAATCACAAAATTTATTCAGCATTTTAATAAACAGAAATACATGTGTCTTTGTCATAATTTAAAAGTAGAGATCCCTACAGGACATTGATAAACACGTAAGATTGGCATTAAATTACTGTTAAAGTCAATAAACCCACCTAGTTTCGGGTAGATCTGAGATTTATTTGAATCTGGTCTACATCTACACTTACCAGAGTGTCTTTTGGAAGAAAGACACATGTTTAACTGAATTTGAGCATTTGTTTCCGATATTTGCAAATGACTTTGAATAGCGAGCAAATCGACATTATTAGATGTATATGTTATAGGAAGTTATACCGAAGACATATATACATGTATTTCGAGCTTATGCATAGATCTAGTTTTCATTCATTTTTGGGTGGACATGTGAGAAATAAATATAGGCCTAGATCTACCTGTCTGATTCTTCATCCACAGTAATTGAACAATTTCTTTTTTCTTTTTTGACTGAGTTCGGTTTAGATCTCTGATTTTCGAACTTGACTTAGAGCGCTCTATAAGAAGATCTATTTTAATTTAAAGTTAGGTAGATTGGATATCTATAGCTTTACCTGATTTCGAGCTAATTTTATACACGGAAATTATACAAGTAACATGATTCCGTGTTCTATATGGAGATTTTTCTGACACCGGGTAGTCTAGTCTAGATCAGAAAAATGATATCTATATTTAGATCTAGTTCATCCTAGGTTACACTTTTAACTACCATTTTTGTGGGTTTATTTTTCAATTAATAGATCTACCCGTTCGATAAATGCGAACACAATTCGGCCAAGGACCTGACTAAACTAGTAGATACTAGTGTTAGATGAAGTGTGTGTTTCGTCTGCATCTAAATTATTCAACCACATGATACTTATGTCTGTTCTGTCTTCTCCAATAGTTTTAATTCTTCATATAAACATCTATTCAGGGTCTGCCCATCCAATACTTGAACCATTTCCATGCAGTATAGGCCTATATAGCGAAATACTAAACTGAACAAATCGCTGATAGCGAGACTATCGGAAACCGATTTAACGTTCGGCAGTCGTGTTTCTATTTTAGTACTAAGGAGCGTCCATGTGCGTCGGATCTGCAGTCAATTTAAAAGTTGGAATATCTCTGTATTTATCGCGGAAAGTGACTTAGAAGTTTTTTGTTCAGGGATTTTTTATTTATTTTATTTAATAGTGATCAACATGGCCGAAGGACAAAGAAGAGTTGCGATTGCTATAGATGAAAGTGAACACGCAACACAGGCGTTTGATTGTAAGTAAAATGTACCGTTTTGCATGTTTTTTGAAAAAAATATAAGAATTTTTACTTGCGCTCAGGAATGTAGAATATGTATTGGTAGGTATGACGTCATCGTGCATAGTATGATGTGTACTTTAGATATATGATGAAGTCGACTGTTGTGAAGAAAACCAATACACGGTTAGCGTGTGTGCATGTTCTTACACATTGAACAGTGAACATTGCATCATGTGTTGATTATGAATATGTGCAGACGCTGAGTAGACTTAACAGATGTAGATCTACATGTACATGTGAAATGTCGTTTTGTTTGCGTCACATTTCTACACCGTTGTCCTAGAGCAGAAGAGGGAAGGAGGCGGGTGCAGTATAAATATCTAGGTCTTTAATGTGTCCACTGTTTATGTTATTTCATTTACGTCACTCAATGACTTTCTGCAATCTAGGGATAATGGACGTCCCGTAGAGAGGAAGCGGATAGAGAGAACTCTTATGTATAATGTTCTGTGTCTTTTACGTGCCCAGTGTTTAGCACTGATGAAAGTGGTGACAGAACACCGACAGGTCACGTTAAACTAAAACCGACAAACAGGACTAGCCGTAAAGATTATCCTAAATCCTTAGTGCCGAGGAGGGAAAACAATTAATATGACTTTTTAAGTCTTATGGCTTGAATCGACCGGGTATTTAGCCTTCAACCGGATGCGCTACCACTGAGCTAAATGAGCGGTCCAAGTTCAGACTGCTTTTGCAGCTTATTGAAACCTTTTTCTGTAACCTTTAGTTAATTTTAAATCTGTCACTAAGTCTTAAATATTTAGACCTAAAATAATGTACCCTGAACCGTGGTTAACCATATTAGATCTAAATCGAAAATATTCAAATTACATGCAGATCACATATTATTATAATCGTACTTCAGTCAGTGTAGCTTAAAACTGGCCTCACATTCCTTCTGTACAATAAAACAGTACAACTGTAAAGTACAGGTCACGTAAAATGTAGACCGATAGACAGTAATGATTTAAATTGGCCATTTAAACGCCAGGCATCTAGAATACAGTCTAGATTCTTGTAAACGCGAATGGTCATTTGCCTATAGAGAGCACTTTGACTTATCACTTCAACAACTAAAATTGTTTGACTGTATTAAATTTTGACCAAAACTGCGAGTGAAAGTGAAATTTTCTATTCAGTATCAGACAGTGTACATGAAATTTTATTTCATATCGATAACAGTTGTTTGCTTAACTGTAGCATTTTATATCGCAAATAATAGTCAAGGGATATGAACCGTAATAACTGTCATAAAATGGAAGTACATAAAATGATTAAGTTTTTCTCAAGATAACAAACTGACCCAACTTAAAAACTCAACCGTCCATGTAATGAATAATGATAGATATTCTGACCTATATAATACTCGCAATATGCCTTATAGGTATGCTCTACGTATACCATGGCGACTGATGTGTTAACACAGAATTTTTTTAGCAGTGTTCTTCAAGGATGTCTACCTTGAAATCCGAATGTTTTTTTAACTCTGGTGAAATAAATAAATAAATGTAAGGTTCCCAAAGGACAACGTAATACGACAACGTTGATGTCCCCTATATAGTCCAGTGTATAAAGTATGATATCCCATGTTACTTTCAATGACCCTGCATTTTAATGCATTGAAATGTTGATACATCTAGTTGCCAATTTTATATGAACTGGACCTAACTGGTTTTAAGAAGTTTGAACAACCCGTAGAAGACCAATCGCCTTTATTACTCCTTTAACTTGCAATGATAAGAAATATATCTCTGTCTATTGGACACAACCAACTGTTGTTTTTGTACAGATTTTAATTTGGGTCAGTCAGTTAACAATGCGAGTAATAACATGGAGTTATAAACTTATAATATGATATGTCGGTAAATCCTTGTGTTACATTCTTTGGTATAAAATTAGCCGTCGTCGGAAAAGTACTTTAATTTAGCAGTACAAATTGCGATGCTCATTGTAATTTTCCATCTCAAGTTATTTTTAGACCGAAAATAATTCGGTCATTTAAAGCACCCTTGGAAAGAATGTCAGCTTAGTGTGAACTTGACCACCGTCGTATTTGACACTGCAGAGGTTATGCACCAAACACATGTACACATGACTGTGAATGCCCTCCAACGTTGGTATGAAGGGTCCGCCGTTAGTTACTTAATACCTGTGACCCAGGTCGTTGTGTTGGACATCATACCATCTTTACGAATCTCATGTATGGTAAACATGGATATATACCGTATGTTCATTTACTTTAATTAATCAGAATGATTGGCTGACAGTGTAAAGTAAACACTGTCGTCTGCTTAAATACATTTTATGTAAGTGACACCACCTACACATGCCGCAATATAATTATGTAATATTCACTGCTTGTAGGACGTGTAGCTTTTTTTTTTTTTTTTTTTTTTTTTTTTTTA
>JAULCC010200649.1:0-12907 GCA_032358795.1 Nuttallia obscurata | reverse complement strand
ATTTGTCCAGTGAAAAGTTACTTGTGTCTATAGCAGCAGGAATTCCTATATCACTGATGGAAGGGGTGAGTGTTTATGTATACTATCCCAAACTTACACCGCATTACTTAGTGGACTTCTGCATGTTTTCAAAATTGAAAAGGCAGAACAACAATTAACATTGGAATGAGCAAGATTACTTTAAAGTGTGTATGTATTTTCCCATAGTCTGGATATGGTAGACGGGGCACAGTTGAATATATGCGCTCAGGGTTGTCATTATTAACAGATTGGCGATGAAATTCATTGTTTAAAATCAGAAGAAAATCTGTTGTTTTTTCCCTAACTCTTAAGAGTGCTTATGGATCATCTATCTAAAAAATCGGTTATTTTTAACTGTCAGTTGCCTTAATTGTTAATGACAACCCTGTGCGCTACTCGCCGTCTTGAAGCCCCAGCAACCAGCATTCCAATTGCCTGACCGCATTCCTCAATACATACTCTTGGCATTATAAAATGTTTAATGGTACCAAAACGTATTAAAGTCAGAAGTGGTAGATATATTCTTGGACATTATCGATTTTTAAACTTTTATTTTCACTTGCGCCAGGTGAATAGCACTGGACGGTAAAGGGTATTATCACTGGCTAACCAACGGACCGTGACTAGATTAACATTAATTTGATGCCATCATGTTTTAATATTTAGGTGTATATCTTCAATATTAAAAATGTGATAATTGTAATAATAACGACTTTATTTATAGTGGATTAGATATTTTGAACAAGACCAGTTTGCAATGTGGTCCACAAATTTTGCTGAATCACATGTTTCCTTATAAGTTTGGGATAGTATATTTCATGATTGATATCAGTTTTACTATACTTTCCTTGAGCTGGCCAGTTTATGATTATACCTTTCATATTTTGTAAAAGTGCTTTATATATGTTAACTAAAGAATATTAATTTTAATGTTTTGTTTTATACTGAATTACTTTCAGAATAATTTAATCAGCAAAAGAGTTAATTAAAAAGATTAATCAAAGCTTTAGTTCATTTAAAAATCCTTTTTATTTACTTCAATGCTGTGGTTATTTAGAAAAATTATATTTTTCATTATTTCAAGATACTAGTTAATTTAAAAAATTATTTTTTTTTTTAAGGCTAAAGTTGATTCAAAAGTTATTTTCATTAATTATAAGTCTATAGTTAATTTCAAGATTAATTTTTCATTTTCATTTTTGTTTTGCAGCTTCTTCCTAAGGGATCCAAGGTAATAAGGGTTATGCCTAATACACCAGCATTAGTCCAAGCAGCCGCCTCTGTGCTTGCCCCAGGGGGTTCTGTATCACAGGGCGATACTGACCTTGTATTGGAGTTGCTAGAAACAATTGGAATTGCAGAGGCAGGTTCTGAAAAACTTCTAGATGCAGTAACCGGTCTTAGTGGGAGTGGACCTGCATACGTAAGTTTTTTTCACATGATTTTGGCATCTTTGCTTAATCTATTATTCTAACCCTTTCAGTGATGAATTGTTGTTGTCTTCTAAAAAAGTCTTCCTCTGCCAAATCTTTAAAATTTGACTTTTCTGTGTAATTTTTCGAAAGTTATAATCTGAGTGGCAAACAGTTTTGATCTCAGATCAGATGCCACATTTTGCGGCGGCTGATCTTGATCCAAAATGTCTGCAAAGGTAATCACTATTTGGGTCTAGCACTTAAAGGGCTTGTGTACTTCACACCAATATGTGTTCATCTTCAGCAATAAATCTCTGCTTTATTGATATTGGCTGTATACGTAATACTCCTGCCAAATGTTCAGAAAGCATTTTTCTGAAATTTTATTGTCATATATATCTGAACTGGACATTTGAAACTGAACTTTGAACAGGTGCTGAATATTTTGTATTGATTTTCAGTCTTAATAAGAGTTTTATCCAGTAGTTTAGGTTAACATTGCAAAATTTATTGCAGTAAACAGTTTCAATCTCAAACTCAGCTGAGGCTAATAAATATTTTTTAAACACGGGGCCTGGTTTGAGAAAGCTCTGGTTTTAGTGAAAGACCAAATTTATTCAATCAGATTGCAGGAGATATCTACATAACAAAGATTATTAATTAACTGACCACACTAAGACACGGATAGAATTATGTATTTGTGCTGTGTATGGAAATGTGATATTGGGGAAATTCAAAGGTGGAAATCTTGAGAAATAAAAAGTTATGTTCTGATGAGTCTAAATAAGACGAAACTAGTCAACTATTGTACCAGTTCATAGCCAAAGCTCTGCCTCTATTAGCCTTTCCTATTAAAAGAAAAAAGACATTTTATTGAAGTCTTGTAATTCAAACATAACTCTTAATAGCCTGTACTTCACTTGTGATAAGTGGCTCATGTATCCAGTGGTACACCATAAAATTCCAATTTTGATTCTGAAACAGATTATATAGGAGGAAATATATAGGAGAAAAAGGAGTAGATAGAAGTGGTAAGAAAAAACACATCTCTTATTCTGAATGAAATATATCAGGGTCAGAGGTAACAGGTATTATATCTGAATCAACTCATTTTAGAAATTTAAAATCAGTGGCTGTAGCCGGCTAGCTGCTGAAATAAATGGCACAGTTGTGCTGAGTTGTCTACTTATAAATACATCATAGAAAATGTTTTTAACCTCACACCCATGTGTCAATTCTTCTTCCACTATAGACATGGTAACAAGAAAGATAACTCTTTATACTAAGTGCCATTTCATGAGTTTGAGTTTTCTCCCTTGCAGTACATTATACATATATGTTTGGTATCAATGTTTTATGTTGTATATTTTGTACAGGCATTTTGTGCAATAGAGGCTTTGTCAGATGGAGGTGTAAAGATGGGACTACCAAGGGATATGGCCATTAAACTGGCAGCTCAGACATTACTCGTAAGTACAGAACACAATAAATGGTCCTGATCAGACATGAAAGAAGGACCAATTTCCCCCTCTATTGGGTACATCTCTCTTTTTATCCTATTTTCAGACAACTTCCCTTGTAGAAAAAATGTAGGCGTGTAGACATTGTGGTTTAAACTGATAATTTTTGTAGGTACTTAGGAATTCTTTACGAGTGTGCTTTAGTATATTAATGCATTATTATAGTAATTTATTAAAATGATTCCATTCGCTGAGTTATATATGTTAGCAGGGATCTGATAATCACAAGTTCAATTGGTTTTTCGACCGGTTGCTGACCAGATTATTTAGCTTTTATAAATGCAAGTTTTGAATTTCAGTATTAATTAGCAAAGTTTTATCAAATATTTTAATGATAAAAGTGTAGCAAGACCACAAGTTTTAGGTAAGAAAAACCTAAAAAACTTATTTAAACATCGCAAAATCCATTACTCTAAGTATAGTTAATAGAATAAGAAAGTAAGGGGGTTCTAGTAAGGAAGGTGGGGGTGTTGGGGGATTGTTACTCATTTGAGTAAAATGACTCGCCTGTTCCTCTGTTCATAAGGTCATACTGTACTGGACATTATGTTTGTGTAACTAGCTTTAAAATGAGTTTATTGCTCAGAGTATTTTTCATATAAAAAAGTTAAATGTTTAGTATGTTTTTGTTGCTTTATTTTGTTGAAAACCAGAGGCTTGTAGAAACTAGTCCATTTCCTGGTAAGTGGTTAGAACCAGTACTTTATGTCAAATGAAGGTCAGGAGAAAAGCCCTTTTTGGGACCGGAACCCTAAGGTGAACACCATATACATCAAACTCCTGCACCTTGGATTATTTAAGGATTATTTTTAAGCTCATTTACTAAAATCTTTTATTGAAATTGACACCAAAACTGCTTTCTCTATATGTTAAATGTAATATAGATGTGCTAATAATCAACTTCTTTTGTTCCATTATGTTGTATATATATTCTGTTATGTAATAATGATAATAATAAAGACTTTTATTATAGAGGCAACATAGTGTTGATGTATGTCCAGGAATATTTGTTATATCACTGGACCACATGTTGTTTATGGTCTTCATTAGTTTCATGGGAACAGAACACACACATATATCTAACTTTCTAATGTTTCTAGTTTTAAAATACATGATTTATTCCACCTTCAGGGTGCTGCCAAAATGGTTTTGGAGACTGGGAAACATCCAGGGCAGTTAAAAGATGAAGTTTGTTCACCAGGGGGCACAACCATCGAAGCCATGCACAAACTGGAAAAAGCGTGTTTCCGCGCTACATTGATAGACGCTGTTGAAGCTGCCACATTAAAAGCAAGAGAACTAGGATCGTCTTAATAAATGTAGTAGTTAAAGAAACCAAAACAAACTCACCTTGTGCTAGAAGTTAAAAGATGTTGATCTGTGGTAGCTGGAATGATGGGAAATCCATTCTGTAGATTGGGTGATAGAGTTTGTTTATTTTCCTGCTGACATCTAGGAATGAACTTTACTACGTGGGAGTCTATGTTAGGTGTTGTATGTAGAAAAATGAAAAAAGAAAAAAACATGTTGTAAATGTGTAAAAAGATCTGGGAAAAAAAGAAATTTTGGAGGACTGGACCGTCTTCAATGGAAAAGTGTTTTGTGCCATAATTTTAAATGTTATCCTTTAAATTGGAACTATTACTCAGCTAAGATGTCAATTCATATGCAGAAATGTGTTTTCTGAAAAGTGGTACAAATTATTTGTTTTCATTTTGGGAATTTAATTATTTTTGCCATCATTCAGCTGAATTAAGTTACATTAAATTTGTAATACAGGTTCACGTTTTATTGAGTGAAAAAGTCTGCATATGATAATTGGATGAACCTAAAGGTGTTGACCTGACCAAAAAATATTAATTCCGATGCTTGTTTTTTCCATGTTTGGTCTGATTAAGAAAGTTTAAATAGATGTTGATTTCATAAAATAATGGTTGCATAAATGATATATCTACCATAGTTACTAAACAGGGTTGTAGCTTCCTAGGCCATAACCAACAATTTTTACAGGAAGAAAATGCTCTCATTAATATATTTACTGGTACAAAGTATACACCAAAATGCTCCTAATCCACCTTGCTGATTTATATTTCATAAGGGACACCCAGCGTAGAAACTGGCCTACATATAAGTCAAGCTACACCCCTGTTGAACTTGGATATCCAAATATAAGGTACTTGTATACAGATGTCATAACTGATATCAGTTGAGACTTTGTACATTTAAGTAACCAATGTAACTGTTATAGAGATGTTTTAGAGCTGAAAGCTCCATCCATATGAGTTATGATGAGCTTATCATTTATTTACATAGCGGTTTCATTAAGAACAGTGTTCATGAATTTTTGTCAAGATTTCAGTTTTTTTCTCATTGATCAAGAGCATTCCTGAATTTCAGAAAAAAAAGTGGGAATTTTTTTTTTTATGGAATTTTAGGAAGTAAAATTCCCTTGAAATAAAATACCTGTTGACAGTCATAAATGAAGGTAGTGCTGGAATTAATCTTTTCAGTGCTGAATTGTCATCCGCTGAAAATGTCTTTGTCTGCCAAAACTTTAAAATTTGACTTTTCTGTGTAATTTTTAAAAAGTTATCATCTGAGTGGCAAATAATTTGGATCTCAGATTAGCTGCCGCATTTTGCGACAGCTGATCTAGATCCAAATTGTTTGCAAAGCTAATCACTATTTGGATCCAGCACTAAAAGGGTTAATGTAAGGTTATGTTGTTAAATTGTTGTTATTGTTTTACTGCTTATGTGTTTATTCTTTTTTGAGAAGATAAGGTTGATATAGTCCAGTCAAATAAATGCAGGGAAAACAATCTGTTGATGAGGGAATCAATCTCATTTGATTAGCAGTGTTTGTTCACCATAGGACCAGTCTGACTCTTAAAGAAATGTATTATTACTCAGGAACCAGTCATGACATGTTTAGGAACAAAAATGACCGAGCTCAGTTTATGGCCTCTTGTCCTTTTAGGAATTCGTATATGTGAATTGTAAGTGGTGGTCACAGTATTACAACTGTTTTGGGTTCGGGATGAGGGTTGTTCACTTAAATAGTAGCCTTTCGATGTGAGATGTATCTATTGGTTTAAGAACCAGCTGTCTGTTTCAATACAAATGCGATATTTCTGAAACCAGTCGGATATGTTGATCAAAGAATTGTTGTTGCTATAGAAGTGTGACATAGCTAGTTAGATTTTTGGTGATCAAAGAAGTAGACTGGTTCTGAAGTAAAGTGTTCAAGGTACAATAACATATTAATGTTGATCATAAAAAGTGGTCTGTTTCTATAGAAATGGGATATTATTCCAACTAGTCACATATGTTGATAAAAACAAATCATATGTTTCTGTAAAAATGCCATATTTCTGGAACCAGTCAGATAAATTGATCAAAGAGCTAACCTGTCTGTGAGTGTAAAAATGCCATGTTTCTGGAACCAGTCAGATAAATTGATAAAAGAGCTAACCTGTCTGTGTAAAAAAAATGTTATCTGATACTCTGGGTCCAGTCAGACAAGTTGATCCAACAACCAGTCTGGTCACGGTAAAGAAATGTAAGCCATTCCATACCATCAACTTGCCACACATTGCATGATGCATTCTCATATTTCAAAGTCATTTTGACAATATCTTTTTTCAAACTATACATGATAAAGTCTTTTGTGGGCTATGAATTTGAAATCCATGGTGCAAATTATGTGTTCATGTTTAAATCCACTTGTCTCAGGCTATGATTGAAATTATTTAGAGCTGTCATTTCTATTTTTATTTTCTCATAAAATTTATTTTTTAGAATGTTCTATTCAAAATGAAAGATTTATCTACATTTGCTGGGGGTTTTTTTTCAAGTTCTTTATGGGATAGTTATTTTTCCTCTCTTTATACATATCAAAGAGTTAGCTCCTTTTATGGTACATTTGGTGCGGATGGAGCTGTTTTTGTTTTTTTCATTGTAGGAGTGAACAAAAAAAAAAAACCTGTCCAAAAGGGCGACCACTACTTGCACATACCAGCCCTGGCATGGCATCCAGTACACTCTAATGCGTAAACTATTGTTTAGACAAATATAAATTCATATTCATGGATAAAATAAATGGGCATATCATGTCGTTTAAAAAATATTTCTGTGTTGATATTGTTTACTTATCACAAATTTGTGAGAAAATGTCTTTAAAGAAACATGATTAAAAAGTATTCCATGTTATAGAGATTTGTTTATACTGTCCATTTTACCCCAAGTGAAAAATTTGCAGTCATTGTTGTGTAATCAGTATGTTGTGACACAAACAAACAATTAGGCAAGCATACAAGCAAAATAACAGAACAAAACTAAACAAAACAAAATATATATATAACAAAAAATGTTTTATGGATTGAAAGACAATGTAGGTATTTTTAATAATGCCCCCTTTCTGAAAGAAATGGCCGTATATTGCTTTGCACATGTTGGTCGGTAGACCAAATGGTTTCCGATCATTAACACATCCATCTTTTAACCTACAGTCCTCATATTTGGTATGGAGGTTCATGATGATGAATAGATGACCCCTATTTCTTTTTAGGTATGAAGGTTAAAGGTCAAGGTTATTCAGTACTGTCATTGCCAATTTAGTCCTAGAAAATAATTTTGAAACATTCTTGAGGGTTGGTATATAGCAAAAATCCTCCTCGTATCAAATAATAAAACACACTTTGGAGTGGTCCAAGTAGCATCTAAGGATAAGATTTTTCATCAGATTCCAGCAGCATCTTAAGTTTTTATGAGCTAAAAACAATTGTTGTTTTCTTAAGAAATTTCTGAATTTTTAGTTAAGAATAAGCTGGATTTAAGGAAAATATGAAGCTTGAGGTTTTTTTTATCTTAAGATACTACTGGAAAACGTCCCCGAATTATACCTCCTAGGAATGTTAATGAAAAGAAGTATAACAACAGGATTTTTGTGTTGCCTTAATTAAGTCACTTTCTGTCTCAAGTTGCAAACCATGTAGAAGTAACTGATATATGGACAATAATGTAGTTGCATGCAAAATAACCAGGATATCCAAGTCAAATCAAGGGTTAAAATCAGCATTATGCAAGATTGAGTTATCTAACTTGTTTATTTAGGTAGACATTGTATAAAGTGTCAATGCAATACAAGCAATAGTTACTGATATGTTCTATTCAAAAGCTCAATATAGGATTTTTCCCGCTTTTAAGTACCGTAATCAAGTCATGCATATGCACTCTGGGCTCGTATTCATAAAGTTCCTTAATAAAAACCAATGAAATACCTTGGGTTAAAAAAAAAAATCCTCAACTTTATAGAATCTTAAATAATGCATTAGTTTCAAAGATAAAATTTTATAAATACCTGCTTGTAAGTTTGATAAATAATCAAAGTCAGAAAATTTCTCCTGAATATGTCCTTAGGTTATAAAATACCTGGGCGCCTCCGTGGCCGAGTGGTTATAGTTGTTGACTTGCAATCTCTCAGCCCCTCACCGCTGTGGGTTCGAATCCCAGTCTTGTCACTTCGGATTTTTCAAGTGAGGAAGCCTTCCAGCTGGCTTGCGGTAGGTCAGTGGTTGTACCCGGGTGCACTCTGTGCCTGAAATAGTATACAGATGTCCCCCGGGGTCTTCTTCCACCTGTAATGAGCTGGACGTCGCGATGTGACTGAAATACTGTTAAAGCGACGTAAAATTCCTAATAAACAAAACCAAACTAACATATAA
Organism: Nuttallia obscurata; assembly: GCA_032358795.1. NCBI lineage: Eukaryota > Metazoa > Mollusca > Bivalvia > Cardiida > Psammobiidae > Nuttallia > Nuttallia obscurata. Next base: position 4,226 of record JAULCC010200649.1, on the reverse strand, counting down.
AATACCTAAGGAGCTTTCTAAAAAAGGGGTCCTGGCCAATTTTATATAGGATCAAGTCTCTTATAGATAACTAAATACTGGTTTAATTTGAAACACATCAGTTAATATGAAGAGGCTATCCTGTTCACAAGTTGTAGCAATTCTGCAGTTCCATTGCAAACCAGATGGATCCACTTATGTGTGACTGGATTACCTCCCTTCAAAATTGGAATAATTGCTATAATGAACACCATAGCTTCTTCAATTATAAACAGAAGTTAACCAACATATAGTAGATAAGTATTTAATAAAACTCTGATCCCTTTGAAAACCATCTAGATGTGACCAAATGTGGCTTGATTACCTTTCTTTAAAAGTAGAAAATTTGCTATATATTTATATTATTGTGAACACAATAACATCTTGAATTATTGACCTATGTTTACCAAACTTATACCGTAAATATTGATTGATATTCATAAAAATTGTGTTCCTTTTAAAAACCAGATAGATCCATCCATGTGACTGGATTACCTCCCTTTAAAATATGAGAAATTGCTATATTTGGCATTGTGAGCACAAAATCATATTCTATTATAAACAGATGTTTACACAACTCGTACAGTTGATAGATATTTATAAAACTAAGTTCTTTTGAAAAAGCTGATAAATGTGCTTTTGATTGCAATAGCATTTCCAATTTGTGTCTGACTTTTACGAAACTGCTACAATAGTTAGTTAACTGTAAGACATTGATTCTTTTTGAAAATCAGCCTGATGCTCCTATGCCTGACTTGATTTAGGCTTTTTTAAGTAGGATTTATTCCTACAATTGAGCTTCCAAACAGAATACATGTAAATATCTATGTATTTATTGAATATATTGCATTGAGACAAGGCTTCCCTATAATTACATCTACCTAAATAATCAAGTAGTAGAGCGTCCCCTTTTGAGGCAGGAGGCGAGGGTTCAATCCCCTGCCAGGTCATACCCTATATTGAACAGCGTTTAGTAGGATAAATTTTCAATGAACTTACTTTCATCTACAATCTCTAACAAATAACAAATCTCTGTTCTCATTCTATGTATTTTATTAGAAAAGAAATGGCTCGTACAAAATATAGGAACACATTTTTTACATGATGATACAAATTACATGGAAACAGGTCCAAGTATGCATGCCAAGAATTTGCCTGAAAGCTATTTTAAGCCTATCCCTGTATAAAGTTTTTCCTTTGTTAGATGTTTGTTGTCAATTCTTTAGGATCAAGAACCCAGTATGATGTATTTGCTCCCAGTACATTCAAACCAAGGTCAGAGTTGGACACCAGGACCAGGAACCAGTTCAGAGTTTGACACATGGAACCAGTTCAGTGTCTGACATTAGCGCTGGGAACTAGTTCAGTTGTTTGAATGGTACATGAAAGTTGCCAATATTTCGAATCAAGAGACCAGACTTGTGTCTGCTGGTAATCATCCCTGGTAAACCGAGTCCCTGTAATGAGTTGTCACCAGAAGCGGGAGCCAGTTTGTTCCAAGAATACACAAATCCAGAAAACATACTTTTGAGAAAATTGGATCTAGAAAGACAAAAATAATGGAATGTATGCTGAATTTGTTTTTACAATTAATTTTTCTGCATCAGTAATTATCAAATAATATTAAAAATTGTAATTTACTAAACAACTGTGTCATTGGTGACATTTCTGTTTTTTATTCAATTTTGTTTCCAAAGAATAAGAGTAATACAGAAATATAATATAATGAACTGTTACACAAATTATCTTATACCTGAGGCAATCCAATTCCTTTCACATATTTCATTACCATTTAATATTGATTTTTAAAAACGGGATTTTTAATTAACAGGGGAAATTTGTTCATGGATAATGTTTGAAAATGTATTGGTCACTATATTGGGCAATAACTGAAGCCAGTAAATTTTAGGGTTTAAAAAAAACTGAAATAAAAAAATAAAAAGTCTCAAGTATTGCTTTATGAAAATAATGTGAAGTTAGTTTACATAATGTACAATTATACATGCATGGCTAGAGTATGGATGTAGACTAACAACATTGATCAAAGTTTTAAAAAAAGTATGATAGATACAATTGTACAGGAATATTTACACTATTTACAGATATATAGTCTTTTTTGCTAACAGTGTCATTCTCTCTCCCTCTCTCTTCCTGGTACTCTAATATTTAGTCAAATTAAGGAACTTGTCAGTGAAACGATTAAAGAATACCGATACATCACATCTTTTAGTTTGCTCTCTTTCTCTATTTCACTCAAGACTTGTTACCATATTTTAAAGATGGAGGAACAGCCCATAGAAAACATGATGGGCATTTTATAATCCTTGATTTCAAACTTTTTTTCTTCAGAATAATTATTCGTAGGAGAGTTATGTTTTCTTAATATATGTATGAATATGTTAAACAAGAACTATGTGTGAGTGGTGACTTAAAGACCCATTGGGTCGGGTGCAGTATTGCATTTAATTATATGTGTTGAAATATTGTATATGCACAAGTCACGATAATAGAATATTTACTTACTTACTTTACTTATTCCCATCAAGTCATGTGCAAGAATAGTTTTCCAGTGATAAAAGCAAAGAGCATCTCTCTTTCTCCCTCACTCTATCTCTCTATTCTCTCTCTGAGCAAATGATAAAAGTTATGGTGATTTTTTCCCCCAATTCTTCTATCTTTCTGGCATTCTCTAATATTCTTCTTATAGGACCTATGTTTAGGTATGTTGCAAAGTATTCATGTTACATTTATGCAGAAGAGATAAAAATTCAATCAGTGATGTCTTCTTAAAAAAATCATTAAATAAAATACACCAGTCAATTTAATTTCTAAACTGACTATTAGTGTAAAGCCTTGCCCAACAGAGTAAAATTCTGCACTACACTGCCTACCCAACACAATTACGTTATAATTATGGTAAGTACTGATGTCATGAATTGTTAAAACACAGTTGCAACTTTAACATAATATATAAATCTCTTTGTTTCAATAAGTTCTCACAATGTGGCATGATACCCCTAAATGGTAACTGACAATTGTTTAATATGAAACTTTAGAAGACAATGATATTTAGTTGAAGCAATCAAGTCCATGAGTAAGAATGTTTGAAAATTCGGATAAGGAATGATATGGTATAATAGATACAGTTGACTGGTCAATGATATAATGTCTGATCTGTCCTGTTTATAACCCTGCCGTTCGCAGTGATCCTTTCCGTGTTAAAAAAGCACTTTGATAGAAATCAACAGAATGCTAATATGCTTTCTCAATGTCATGTCTGCTGGCCACAAAAAATAATGCTCCAGAGAACAAGGAAAACCACCCAGATATGCATGCCAAGCCGTAGGAGAAGGACAAGTAGTTTTGGTCGGGTCGCGGCATCCAGCCTCTGTCTTCCTTCTTCACTCCAATCAGGATAAGTGTCAGCAGAATCAGGATCACTGAAACAGATTGAACGACAATGAGAAAGTGGTATACTGGTATTCACATGCTGTGACATATTTACTGCATATTTACAAACTGTGCTATAGATGCATTAAATAGCAGTACATTTACAAATTGATTTCTCCCCAAACCACCCTATCATCAGTGAGAAAAGCCATTCAACCAATGGAGCTGCAAGAACTGACAGGACACCACTGCAGTTTGAGGCACAGATGCATGCACCACTTATTCACACATAAACTGACTTGAAACTACTGCAGTCTGAGACACAATTGCATGCAGAACTTAATCACACAGAATCTGACCTCACATGACTGCAGTCTGAGACAAAAGTGTATGCACCACTTTTTCACACTGGAGCAGTGATCTGTTTCCTGACCCCTTAAAGACTACTATTAAAAATTAATGTTTACTCTTTTTTTTGTGGTATCCTTAACATATATAATGTTGGAATGACACTGCCAGTTTATTCATACATGATTATTTGTTGACTGTATATCCCAATAGAATTGACATGTAAATTGTTTATTTTGCAACGGAAAAAAAATCTATCTACCTTTTGATAAAGACTGGAAATAAAATGTGGTTTAGATGACTGTTTTTTATTTTCTATTCTAATCATTAGTTCAAATTTGGCACAGAAGATCGTAACTTACATGGTATATATACCGGTATATAAATAAATAAAAACAAGAACGCCGCGTTTAATAAACACTTATGCCCCCGGTGGCATCCTTGACATTATATTTTGAATCTTTTCAATG
>JAULCC010200427.1:0-12907 GCA_032358795.1 Nuttallia obscurata | reverse complement strand
TTTATGTAACTAGTTACATATGATATTTATGTCACTGCTTTATGTCACTCCCAGAAGCCAATTTATGTGATAAAATGTATTCTGTCCAGGGAAATTTATTTATTAACTTCTCTTTTTCGTAACCCTTTTAAGTCCTTATAGACTACTCTTTTCATAGCGTTTTGATACTTTAGTCAAAATAAAAGATATTCCGTTAAATATGTGCAATACTGTTTTAGTCCAAATTGTCTTTATACCTCTGTAAAACAAATTATTCACGGGTAAACTGGAATCAGCCTGTCAGTTGGTCGGGCTGGCGGTCTGTCCGATAAAATAATGGTAACTGTGGCGCAAACTCCTCCGTGCAATGATACTAAGTTTACGTCACCAACCGAATAGTAGTTGTGTAAGACGTAAATTTGGTGCATATACCTCAAGACATTTCAGAGTTATGTCCCCTTGAACTTAATAATGCGTCAGTATCTATAAACATAGGTAGTTTGTGGCGCTAACTTCTCCTTCAGTTTTTGTTCAATTGCAGTGAGAGTTAGTATACATAAAAACACTGAATATTTCTACAAAGCAAATTACGAGGAAACTCGTTACGATCAGTGTTTATTAATTAAATGAAACAGTTGAAAGCAACGATTCAATGAAATCGGCGGACTCTGTGCTTAGTAATTAGATCTTCGGCAAAATTGTTTAATTGTAAATAGGTATTGGAAGCAGAAGCAATTTATTTTACGGCGTATTTTGCATTATATCACGAAAATGATATAAAGTTAAATTTAATTGCTTATCTCTAAATTAATATTTAAATTAAATTAAAATTTGTAAAAATACTTAAAATGCATCATCAGCTTTTGCGTTATAAATTTCTATAAATTGGTTTACAAGGTAATGTCAATTGGTAAAAAAAAAACTCAGTCTGACTGAATTATTCTTTTTATACATAAACATTTGTTCCTCTACATTTGTATTTGTGAGCACATGGTTCTTAAGTGTTTATTGTTGAAAATATTTAAAGAGAAATAACCGAACAAGCGAGAAAACAACACTAGCAATACAATAGCAGGTGATGCTCAATGTAAATACTAAAAAATCCATGGAGCTTTTTCAAAATCACGCCACCGAGATAATTCAAACTCAGAAATCAAACATTGTGTTGCTAGATGGCCACCGACCCGTGGATATACATAAAGCGTATTAATGTTATCGTTTGCATGCGGTTTAACTTTCATTATAGATATACAATGGTTCGCCTTTAACCCGTAGCCAACTGACAAAAATGTCATCTGTTTAAATTGTCGTCTGCCTGGCTTTTAAGATTCATCGGATTAGCCCAATATTTGGAAAAACAATCGACCGAGTGTCAAACAGCTTGGATCCGGATTAGACGCTGATTTACTCTGCGTCTAATCTGGATCCAACCTGTTTGCATATTCTATCACAGCCTCCCTTAGCAGACTAAAGGTTAAATAGCCTTTTGAACATTATATTACGTTATTATAGGCATTACAAAAATTGAATTAACAACCGGTAAGCGTTCACTAACAGTTATATTTGTGTTACAATAACACTTACCTTTTTATATATTTACTTGGCAAGTAAATGCTAAAAAATAAGAAGAAAATATTATTCTTTCTCTATAACACAAGCCATTCTGAATTTACGATATTGTATAATATCTAAATATGGTTGAAATTCAATATTTAGTTTAAAAGCTGTAAAATATGTCAACTTTAAGCATTTTCAATTATAAACCTGAAGGCATTAATCTTTCAGACGATGCTCGTATTGTAAAATGCATTTTAATTCATAATTTACATTCTGCGACTCCTATACATATCTGAAACCGTTGCGACATAAGTTCATTCTCAGCTAGTTACCCAGTTATCATAACCCAATGAATTATTACATTAAATAACACTTTTTAACATAAAGATAATTAATTAGGTGAACGAATACTTCTAATACAAAAGTTTATAGTCCGCATTGAAGTGTAAATGTACAAAGGAAACCATCCACATTCTCCTTAAATAGGCAAGTTTGAAGTGTGAAGAGGTGCAAACGCTTACAAGCATTAACACGAACAAGTTCAACAAATTATATAGATCGTACACCCCATTTTTCCGACCCATAGAATAAGAATTGGTACAATTTTTGTGTCAGATATATTAAGAAATGATTTATTTTGCAAAGGTGGGTAGACATGTAAACATAGATGATAGATTTCCAGATAAATTCCATGTTTTACAATCCGAATACAACATATTCAACTGGATCTGTAGACCAACAATATATCGGATAACATCGCTACACATCTGCAAACTTTAAAAGAAATACTTCAGCAATTTACGGCATAAGTTGAACGCCTCTTACATTACCGTTTATAAAGACATCATGTTTAGAAACTCATTTATGAATAATAAAACGGCCCCAGGACTTTAACAACATCCTTGCCTCCAACCTACTGGACGATTTACAAAATTTGTTATCACAAACTCAGCGTTCGTATTTTCACATCTAATTCTTGTTTTGACATTTTTATTATAGAATTGATTGCGAAAACAATTTTCCTTTAATTCCATGGTACAATAATGAATGTTATTGTTTATTTCTGTTCAGAGAGTCAAATGCCTTTTGAAAATCTACAAATGCAACATAAACTTTTTACATACATGTTGATACTTACTTATAATAGCATGTAAAACAAAAGCATTGTTGATAGTTGAGTAATCAGATCTTAAGCCTGCTGCTTGTGACTCTGAAATGCCATCAAAAACTTTAGTAAAACATTTTAAACGGTTGTTTTTAATTTTGATATAAACTTTGCTAAAATGTCAATGAGTGAAATACCTCTCTAATTATCAGGGTTGCTTATTTGGCTTTTTCATGCAGACGCATAAAAGGAAGGATATAGCCAACCCCATGAATAAAATATTCAGCTAAAAATACCCCAGAGCAAGAAAGTTTTGGATCCATTCTTTTAATAATTTCAATAGTTTCATCATATTCAGAAATTTCAGAAATAAGAAGAAAGTTTCAAATGTCAATGTATCTAGAGAAGTAAGCTCTACGAAATTGCAATTATCATCTGTTGTTGTCGGGATAAATTTAATAGTTTTCCAGAAATCTTTGGTATTGTGTATTTTCTATTCAACAAACACAACCTGTTGCTTGTTGCTTCATCATTTTTGTATTAAAAGCTTCACAATATCCTTACTACTATTGAGTAACGTTGTTTGTCAGAATGATCATATAAAAGGAAATTCGCTAACACAATTTGTTAAAAAGTCTATAATCTTTTCATGTCAAGAACCTTGCAGAAAACAAAACAATAATACTCAGTGTGAAAAGGTCCTTCTTTCAGACCAATCAAGCCGTATTTTTCAACTAGACCATTGGGTGAATATTATTGTCACCAAGTGAGTCAGTTCGACTGCGCGTTAGGACATTCCGTTGTATACACGCAGTTAATATTCGGTTTCCTTTAACCTCGAACTTTAACAGTTATAATACACTAATGTGCCTCTTTGTAATGTAACTGGCAATATATTTATTGTTTTAAAACAAATATCTAAATAAAATAGACAAGTCTATATCTAAACTGAAAACTCATGCATGTAAATGGTTCGCATGTTTCAGTTTAATGAAACATTTTGTCTCTTAAAAAGAAGTCAAGTTTGTTGGAAGTTTAAGTCATGGATAACCGATGATGAGTTTTTTTTATCATAATAGCAATGATCTAAAATAAGCTCATACACGCAATGTACATGCAGATTTTTGTACAGGAACAAATAGTAATTTTAAGCTCTAAAAGGGACATGTAGGATCTTAATGTTTTGTGTATATTCTTAATATGAAATACAAAGCGCCATGGATTGTGCTTCGTAAAATAATAGGAAGGACGTGAACTCATCGGGTAAATTTTATAACTTGGCTGTAGACGGCTACAAAACCAATGGGATTAATGAGCGTTTTCTATAAACTATCAATTATTCGATACTAGCGTGGCTGATATAAACATATACAACGTTCTGAAACCACGCAAATGCAATGTCATGCTCTGTCTAGTCGACATCATTTCCTGCTTCCATAATAAGATGGCAGAGTAAATCTATTTTAATTGCAAAGTTGGCGGTTCAGTTAGCTTGGAAAGTGCAAAGAAGATAAAGAAGATATCGTTATCTGTATTTACTGAAACATGCTTCACGCAGATATGAGGATTATCATTCCGAACAAATGATTGAATTTGCAATTTGATTTAATAAATTGTCATAGCTCGTGATTAAAATGTTAAATCTAGCAAATGATATACATTAATTTGATCATTGTTTCAAGGTTTGAATATATTTCTAATAGTGTGAGTACTGAAAACATGTCATGTTAAGTTTATGAAGTTTACAGTTCAAAGTTTATTGACTAACAATCCATTAAGGTCTCCGGTTGATAACACATACACATAATTCAGAGAGTGAAATTTTCTTTACCACATATCAGCAAATATTGTCAACACAAATACAACACAAAATGAGAGCTTTTATATATTTTCATTATTAAACCAAATCATTGGAATTAAGCTTTACATCAAACATGTAGTTAAAAACAATTCTTCTAGCTTCAAAAGCTAAGGTTACAAATTTTGCGACAGAATAAACTATGCATTTACAAAAACAAGCCATAAGCATATGAAACGTATAAACGTTACCTGTTATAAATAACCACTGCACAAAAACGCACCGAATTCGATATTCTCTGTTCATAAGTTTGATTCAGGTGGCAAAGTGGGAATCAAACGCATTCACCATATACAAAATACCATCTGTTTGCTACGGTACAACACAATTTGGTCTGCAAATATTAAGATGAACATTTGCTATTTTATCGATATAGAAGTAACCCGAAATGTGAATTATCTTTAACCATAGTATCGATAGCTTGAAAATATTATTCGGATCAAAGTATCCTAATGAACATCGGAATTGAAATATACAAGAGCTGACTAAAATGATAGCGCAGTAGTAACACGCTTGCTTCTCACCAATTCATCCCCGGTTCGATTCCCTGTCGAGGGTAGTATGTAGGAGGGCTATGTAGTGGTCTCCCGTCCGGACACGTATGTTTTACCCGGGTTCTCCGGTTTCCTCCTACAATAAAGACCACAATAAAACAAACAAATTCCCGTAAATATTGCAGAACTTTGTTTGCTCAGAAAGTAAACATCAGCGTTAACTTTAAGTACAATGATTACGAGCTGATCATGTAATTATGGTTTAATTTAAATATCAAAATGTCTTACATTATTGGTATAAATAGTATCACATCAATAACAAATGGTAATTATCACTAGATTAATATATTTTGTACATTGATTCATACATAAATATAGTAATATTCACTCATTTAGAGAATTTAGACAAATATGTGAGGTAAACACACATGTTTGTTTAATATGAAGGACTAATTTTACGAATAAGAATTTAACTAGGAAAACTTGATTATGTATGTTTAGATTGTAATTGTCAAAGGCCTTTGATACTATTCATTCATTTGTTATAATGAAAGACATTAAAGGTTGTAAGACAATATACAATACTTTTGATAAAGTTTAGTTAAGTTTCAACCTATTTTATTTCTTTTAATCAGAAATGTGGTCGAGCAACAAGTTCTCACAACTTAGAAGTACCATGAACATGAGAAAAGAATGGTCATATCAATAGGAAAAAAACCCACAAACAAATCCGAGATTAGTGAAGAAAAAAAATACTTGTCTTGATAATTAAAAGAAAAATTTTAACACAGATGTTTGCAAAATATGTTTTCAAATAACTGATAGAATTTGTAGAGAGAAAAAGCAGCGGAGAGAGAGAGTATATATTCCGATTATGTGGTTATTTTCCACCGGAGTAGAACAACAATATTTCGTGGCAGAAAGGATACTCTTTCTTATACTAGTTAGAACATAATAATAATAGAATAACATTTAGAAAAATTAAATAAACTCAGCTGCTAAATCTCTTGCTGTTCGTTATGAATTGTTGCACTGCCTGAAAAGTAATGACATTTTCTTCATAAGTAAGAGAGATGTCCCCAAATAGAAGTAAATTGACATTTAAATGATGGAACACTCTTGTTTGATGAAACATCAGAATTTTTGCTGTCTGTATACAGTTTGAAATTAAAAAAATAGTGAGTTGCATTTTTACAATCTTCACTGCAAGAGCAGGTTGAATTTATTCTTAAATGATTTAGGAATAAGTCCTCATTTAAATTATTTCAGTTATTTCTTAATGTAGGCTGAATTACAGATACATATCTATTTCCATTTAAGTAATAGCATTGGGATACCAGTACACGTTTGGTTAGGGATTTTACTGCATGTTTTAAACCAGAAATGGAAGGGAGACTCCTTAAATCCCTGACAAGGAAAATCCATAATAGTGCAGATGAAGGTATTCAAGGATTTTCAAAAATAGTAGTCCTTGTAGGAAACATTTCCAGATTTTCCCTATTTCTTACTTCATAATTAGATAAATCACCAACTCATGGAGGCATTAAATCACTAATGTAAGATGGAACTGTGCCATTATTAACTCTGTACATAAGACATTGTTTTTGCCTGTCTCGTCTTACTGAAAGAGGTTCCCATCCACATATTTTATAAAATTTACCAAGAAAACTGATCTTGTAAGTCCAGTTACAATACGAGCAGCTTCGTTCTGATTTATTTTCTAGCGAATCTGATTCAGGTTTAATGCAACCATCCCATATAATAGCACAATAGCAGCATAGTCTAAGAGAGGACGAACATATGACAGGTAAATTTGTTTTAAAGCTGTTATCGATAGATTAAACTTAAGCTTTCTCACAATATTTAATGGTTTTGATGCAGATGATGAAATATTGCCTATGTGAGTTGACCATTGGCATCTTGAACTAATAGTTATCCCTATGTGCTTGTGAGATTCAACCAATTAATTTCAGTGTTATCAAAGGTCAATTAGGGGTAAGACACATCTCTTTTTAGGGTGAAAAGTAAAACCTCAGTCATGTAAGGATTGAAGCCTACGAGCCATTGCTTAGCCCATACTGTTATTTGTTGTAAGTCATGATTCAGTAGATGTAAAGAAAATGACGAATAGAAGAGGGAACTACCATCGGCATATAGTCTTGTTAGACTTAGAAGATAGTCTGTTATATCATTAACATAAACGAGAAAAAATAGCGAACCGAGAACGGACCCCTGTGGGACACTCGCTGTGGTAAAACATAAATCTGAAAGTCCTGACTATAAAAACAACTTTTGTTTTCTATTTTGGAGATAACTGGATATCCATTTTAAAAATTTTGCCATCAGTGCCATTTTCTAGAAGTTTGAATTAAAGTTCTTTATGCCACACTCTGTCAAAAGCTTTTGATATATCACAGAATACAATTCACGAATACTGGCATCTTCCAATGTTCTGACAAAAGTGGTGATAAATATCAATTAATTGGAAAACAGTAGAGTGATTTGGTAAAAAGCCAGACTGATATTTGTATAGTAGTTTGTTATAAATCTAACAAGAAGTTGTATAGATTCCTAAAAACGATTTTTTCAAATAATTTACCAACAAAACTAAGGAGTGAAACGGGCCTGCAGTTTGCAATGACAGGTTTATCGCCCTTTTTAAAGAAAGGAGATAGGAGGAAGAACAGCTGAGCTATCATTTACATGTGATTGGGTGCGGCAGAGTGATTGTTTAAACAGTTTGCTCTTTCTTCGTCAGTTATATAAAAGTCAACCTTGCCATCATCTGAAGTATTAGTCAATCGAGGAATACAAATAGAAGAGTCTCCTTCTTTAACAAAATTTCTAATTATCTTCTCAAATCCTTTTTTAACATTTGATTGGTTTATCTCTAAAGTATCAAAAAATCGTTATTTGACATATTTTTTTAAATTAATATTTACTTTTTTCTTATAGTATTTGTAGTTTAAAGTTTAGTTGTTCTACTCTCTAAAGACAAATGGGAAAATGAATTGAACACTTATCTGAATACAGATGAAGCAAAAGAGTTTCTTTTACCATTTTGAATAACCAAGGACTCTAACTACGATGGTTTCAATTAAAACTTAATAACAGAATGTTGGGAATAAAGAATCTTTAATTTCAAAACAATGAATTTGCTCAGTCAGACATTTTGTGGAATACAACCTGAAACTCTGAAGCATCTTTTTATTGACTGTGAAAGATTCTTAACAAATCTTAAATCGACATTAATGAAAACAGTGAAATCATTTATTCGGAATGGTCAACAATAGACTTTCTGTTTGGAAATGCAAATTGTCAACCACTTTAGAGGGGCCTCCGTAGCCGAGTGGTTAATAGTCGTTGATTTGCAATCTCTCAGGCCCTCACCGCTGTGGGTTCGAATCCAGGTCTGGGCACTTCGGATTTTTCATGTGAGGAAGCCTTCCAGCTGGCTTGCGGTAGGTTGGTGGTTCTACCCGGGTGCACTGTGTGTCTGAAATAGTATACAGAGGTCCACCGGGGTCTTCCTCCACCTGTAATGAGCTGGATGTTGCGATATGACTGAAATACTGTTAAAGCGACATTAGATTCGAAACAAACAAACAAACAACCACTTTAGAACAGTATAACTAATCAAAATGTTAAAAATCTAAAAAAAATAATTAAAGACTTTATTAAATTCCTATTATTTTGTTTTATAAAACTTAAAAATATGTAACTCAGGTTAACATGGATATTGATAGACCGGAGAAATTATGGGACCTACATTCTGTACTTTACCACAATTAATAAACTAAACCGTAAGATTAATATACTATATAAAAGAAATAGTAAACTAGAGGGACGGACTCCTAACCAAGACCTTGACCTCTTGATTACCCCCCCCCACACACACACACACACACACACACACACACTGTTTGTTTTCTTGGTTTGGGTTGGTCATATATCTGGATAATAACTTACGTTGACACTTTAATGTTCAATAATGTTTTATATGAGGCAGAAATTGTGATACAATGAATTTGTAGGATAACCAAAAAGTTAAAGCTACAACACTACTAAATTTAAGCAGACTTTGGAGGCAACATTATCGGTAGCAGACACGGGGCAATAAATGATATTATTTGAGATATTATCTATGGTGGTTATGCTGCACTTAGTTTTCTTTTATGGCTGAAGTTATCCAGTTGTCAATGCTGTGTTTAATAACGTCTTGATATGTTGTAAATGGATCCTCTGTTAAGGTATAATTCAGATCAACGAGTATTTTACAGATCACCTTTGCAATTATCATGTTTTGTACGACGACTTATTACCATAAAGTGCTACAGCTTGCATTTCCTAAAAGTTTCTGTATTTTATTGACTATTGCAAAGTATCAAACAATGCGTCTTACTTTAGGGACAACGGGAATTTCGAGAAAATTGAAAAAAAATCCAATAATTTCGAAAATAAATTGTATTCAGTGAGATATATATTAGGGAAGAAAGAAAATCAGGAACAGTATATTCTCGACCGAATACTATAAATATAAATATATATATAGATAAATAATATAGTTATTTATATTTATATTTATTTATATTTATATCATAATATTATTACCTATTATAATATTACCTATAATATTATATTACTTCTAGGATAGGAGAGACAGCATTAAAGGATAAATAAAATATGTATTTTGTTCATGTTGGAACATTGATATCGAAGCACCATAAATGCTTATTTTTTAAATAATCACATCAAGTCGTTTTACTTGATATGTAATTCTCAGGCATATATTATAAATTTCACAGACATTTCCTATGTATTCTTATGGTAGAGCGGACACTTTTGTTATTGATCATCGATTGTAATCATTTGATTCTTTGTCTCTTTTGTATTTATAGAAATAGATTTACATAGCAAATAATAGTACTTTTGATCAAACGATTTCCTTTACGCTAATACATTCATGCGCCATATTTAGATGAAATATGGTTGCTCTAGTTTTTATATTAGAGTATATTTAATTTTCCCACGAGTACCCTTGACCTTGTACTTATTCCTATTTTAATGTTGCCATGCTACTATGTATTGTACAGAGATCTTGTTGCTATAAATTTAAACCAAATATTATTTCAAAAGTGTCCGTTTTGAGAGGGTTTTTAACATTGTTTGAATCATATCGGCTGAATTAGATTGCACCATACTTGAAATGTATCGGGAGAATGACAGGTTGAAGTAAGACTATTTGTTACAAATAGATATATCTTGCAAGAATCCCAGTTAAGTTCAGATAACTGGTGTTTGATTAAAATAGATTGTTTCAAATTTCCATTCGTATTTGTTAAGGTGGTTTCCAAGCCATTTTCAAAACTTTTTAGTTATGTCTTAGATTTCGTTTTTCACGATATTAAATTGATGCATATAACATGTGTTCGTGGAACTATAACATGCAAGTATCGTGATGATCTAAAGTAGTTTTAATAAAATCACCAGAAATACAACAATCAAACTTAGAAACTACATTTACACCAGACGCATTTAAAAGAGCAATTTTAATTTGAAAATAAACACGTCATTAAACAGTTAATGCAAAAGCAAATTTAATCAGAAAAAAATGACTTTGGGCACAATAAATGGTTTTGGCTACCACACAATTGATATCGATAATTTTAGTGCGTATCATCTCTAGTCTAGCATACCGGGGTATATCTACTTAAGGTAACTGATCGTGTAAACCTCCTCAATGTAACTGCAACACTAACAAGTCATTTATTTAGAAGATAGAAATAATACATAGAATAATGTTAATATAATAGGATGGATGTTATCAATTTAAAAGCAATCTGTTTCACCATTTTTGTTCTTTCGGAATTGTGTTGAGGCTAATGCATTTAATGAGGAATGGATTGAAGTACAAATCAAATCATGCTTAACATCAGACCTTGTGCGATTTCTGATTTTAAAAGACAATTTAGTTTACCTCTAATGGATCAACGGATTGCCGTAGTCTTTTAGTTCCGTGGGAATGTACTAAGGGGACGAAATTACAGTTATTTCATTTTTTTTTATTTCAAAATATTGGAAATTAACATTTATTTGGAAATCTTGTTAATCAACTACAGCTAATTTTCTGACCTAAACATGTGGAAATATTTCTGTTGAAAACAAAACACAACAAATCCTTTAGTAATCAATAATATGGATAGCTATACAATAAGAGTATTCGAGAAGGGTAATGCATACACTTTCATGATTAACAATTAGAACGGAAATACATGTAAGTTGATAATGTATTATAGTGATATGTACAAATGGCAAATGATTGTTACAAATATACAAATGCATTCCGCAGCAGCACCTCTAAGTGGACACATTCTTTATATTAGGACATAATTATTATACCTAACAATGAAAAGGAAATTAATGCTAACGGCGGTCGCACTTACATTCATAACTATATGAAATCCAATGCGCAAGATTATCTTACTATTTAATAATAGTTTTAATGATTCGCCTGTTGTAAGGCCAAACAAAGATACGGCGTGTTTCTTGAGGTATGACCAAAAGCGTTACTGAATGGTGTTCATCAGAAAAGATGATCACATAGGGATTGCATGGATGTTCGACGGAAGTCGGTTAGAGTTACTTCCCTTGGATACTGACTTATAAAAATGAAAACATGCCTCATCGTTATTGACGGTTTAACTAAGTTTATCATGTCGTAAGCCGGGAATCATAATACATTAACCACAAATACATATTAAAGATACGGTAATGTTTTGAAATGTCTTTGAGGATCTATGCAAACTGATTTTATTTACGGTGCATTTCTGTATGGTTTGTATTGAGGCAGGGAGAAACAATTTTACACGTTAAAACTATAACGGTCGGTGACAATCATTGACGAATAAATTGTTTTTATAGAGTTGCCGTCCACAATTTCGGGAAATCATTATGCGAGAATGCGCAAACATTTGTTTTCTGATATGTATTGAGACAAGGAGAAACATCTTTTACACGTTAAAACAATAACGGACGGCGGCACAACCATTTATTTTGGCCCAACAGATAGTAGTAAGTAGTAAGTAGTTAAACGACGTATACATTTTACATGAAAGGACAACTGCTTCCTACCTACTTGTAACTGAACGCAATATGTATATCAATTGTATCCCGCTTAGTAAGCAATGAACGACGTATCAAAGTACACAACAAATTTAAAAAAAAAATGTTTCGGTAAACGACGGATGATACTGACACAGACCTATATATTTGGCCTGAAATTAGATTTGTTTCTTGGTACTGATAATAACGATTGATTTATGCATGTACGATGTATACACGTATACGCCATCGACACTATTTTGTAAGAATGTTAGCACACAAACGCCATTCAATAAACAAATAGGTGTCAGTTGGAATTGTAAGAATACTATTCCAAAGCTTAGCACTAGGTCTATAACTATCAAACATAATCATTTGTTGTATAATCTGAATGATTACGATAAAATAAACGCAATGGAAAAAACTTACCGTTTACTGTAAAACTTTAATGATTTGATAATCAAGTGGTATAAGAACATAAAAGGTGACTTCTGGTGCTGACTATGTTATTCTTAATTGACATTCTACAAATCTGCTGTCGTGACAGGAAAACATCGTCAGTGATTCTCACGTCTAACATCAAATGTTTGCAGTTAAGTATTCTAGAAACAAGTCACGAAAAGCTTCATCATTTGTAGAATTATCTCTTTATTTCAGTCTCATCATTGTACAACATAAGTATATGTTATCCTTATACAAAACAATACACATGTACAATGCCATTCAAATATGAATTATAAGAGACTACAAATTCAGTTAAACATGGATATCACAGACGCTATGTACATTCTTAAAATATGAAACATTTCTGCT
>JAULCC010200205.1:0-12909 GCA_032358795.1 Nuttallia obscurata | reverse complement strand
GCCTGTAGACACTATACGCGCATCATTTGTTTTATTTCTTTAAGTCATAAATGCAATAGTTTATTAATTGTTATGATGTATTTAGCATTGTTTTTAGGACATTGTGACATAACTTTTATATCAGATCGGTTCTTACTTTTTAATTAATAGAAAAGAGGTTAAGCGTAAATGTATTTTATTAAGTTGCATTAACATTTATTTTATGTATATGTACAACGCCATTGAATATGTATTTATGTAAAAATAGGAGTTTTATCATATTAAAAGGTTTCAAGTTTTATTACTCGACAATATGGTTGTTGCTCGTAACAGAAAGTAATTTTATGTTATACAACAGAACAAACAATTAACGCCACTTGGAATAGTCAGGATAAAGGTATTAAGGTAAATCTGTGGTGGCTGTTGATGGGTGGAACGTTGATTTTGCTAAGGCGCAGGAACTTTGTGAATGTCGGGGGCGACATTTCCTAAAGGGAGGAGTGTGAGACGAGCTGATAAAAACAGGGTCCTTTATTTTTATTCAATATCCTTATTTAGTACAAAATGTAAAAGGGCAAAGCATGTTAAAGTTAACTGTGACCCATCGCCTTTGCGGTATGCTCATGCGCACATGCCTACTATGGAAGAAATGACTTGTCAAGCCAACTGCGTTTTGTTTTTATTTCAAATAACTTCTCTCTCCACTGTAGGTAAGCAAAAGGCGTGCAAACTTTAGCTAAATGTACATATATTTGAGGTCTTGTGTGTGAATGTGATCGATTGATGGTAAATGGAGTAATTAGAGAGTGAAAGTGAATATGAGGTAGAAACTGAAGGCTGGAAAGAAAATTCACGGGGTCTTAAATTGATATTTTATCAATAGACACTCATATACACGTCTGCAAAGATATTTCATTGGGATATTTCATCCAGTTATTGATTGTTACTGTTTAGATAACAAAGTTATAATATAACGTATAACGGTATGTCAAATTAGGATTATTTCCCTTTAGTTTATAAAACATAAAAGAATGCAATACTGACAAAGGGCGTTTATTTGAAGAAACACAGTTAATTGTTTCTGTAATATTTATATTTCATTTCGTGAAAAAAAACCTTTTTAGTGATGTGTAAATGTGAATCGTGTTATAATGTGTTTAAAAAGGGTTTTATGTACTCAAAGAAACGTGTGCTTGTCTGAGAGGAAAGTAAGAAAATCTTCAAAGAATATTGTTATTATTGACAATGATAGAGTTTGAGATAAGAACTTGATGTATTATCATATGAGAACTCATATGCTTGGTCATTGTAATAAATTGAGTCTGTAAATGAATGAACATGTGGAGTGGAATGTTTTACCTACGTAATGTAATTTTGTTAAGACAAGGGAGGGGACTGTTCCAAGTAGAACTTTTTAAACAACAGTGTGTTGTCTCCCCTGCAGTAAGTGCAAATCTGCGTCACAATGTTGTTTATGCAATTTTCATTTGATTGTAGCATTTCTCATTTCCTTTTATGTAAGTAAGGGGGATAAAGTTCATCTATATATTCCGTTTTATGTAAAAAAAATTATTATTTCTTTTAACTTCAAAGAGGGAAATAATATGTTTTATAATATAGATTTTGTCCAACAAAATCACATCCTACTAAACATGTTGTGCTGATGCGCACTTACTGAGGCTCCCTCAAGTCCAACGCACGGGAAACTTTAAATAAGAGGGCCAACAACAGTTACCAGTTTTTTACACTAGGAGGAAATCTAAGATAAAATCGTCACTGAAATAAAAGGGCAAGTAATGTGACAGTATTTCGGAAGTATGGCTGATGAACTGACAGAGAGAGTTTTAACTAGGAACAGTTAGGACTAATCGTTCGGTACTTTTCACCATTTGGAAAGCCTGTTGAGAGGTTTTTGGAGTTCATCGCACGTAGTAAAATATCTGGTGAAGCCATTTGCGACAACATAATACAATCTTTGACAGAAGTTGGACTTGAATCTCAGACGGATGGTGCTGGAGATATGGCCGGTAGGAATGCTGTGTGTACAGCTCGGTTTACACGGCACCCTCCAAGAGCTTCTTATCACCTCTGCTCAAGACACTACCTAAATTTGGTTCTGTGTAAATCTTGCCAAGTCAAAACAGTTCACATTATGTTACACACGCTGAAGCAATTAGGAATATTTCTAAGTACTCGCCAAAACGTAGTAGATGTTTTGAAGAAGCAAATGAAGAAGTGTACACGAACAACAGTGATGTAGAGAAAAGTCACAAGAAAAAGTTCAAGTTATTCTGCGAGACACGACGGGTAGAAAAACACTCTTGTCATGATGCTTTTGACCATATGTACGATGCTATTTTGTCTGGGTGCAATTGCCACACATGAAAGAAAATAGTATATTTGTCTGGGTGCAATTACCACACAGGAAAGAAAATAGTATAGCAACACTGTAGTTGAAGCAAATGAGCTTTTGAAAAAGATAACCGATTCAGGCTTCAGTATGTGCTTCACAACATTCCACTACAACTTTGGTTATTTTAGTGGTGAGAGTAAGAAACTCTAAGGATCATCACTGGATATCATTCAGGTATATGATCTGAAAGACAACATTAAACGTTAAACGTTTGGTAACTTAAGCACGGAATGAAGAGTCTATCTATTACTAGGTTTTTGGATAGAGCAACAAAAATGGCAAATTGTGCTAACCTACCATCTCTGCAGCCACCAAGGCAGTGTTACCTCCAGACTCAGAGAAGCAATGTTCCTTCAACCTGTCCAAAGGAATATTTCAGATGCGCATTGTACCTGCCATTTGTAGATGCCATGGTAAACCAAATTAACTTTCAGTTTAGAAGTCTGACGAAAACAGTTATCAGGGCGATTTGCAGCATACCCAAGACCTGCCATACAGTTACTGAAGAAAGTATATAGCTTTCTATAATGATTTTAGATTACTTTTATGAAGGCTTGACTTTATATAATGATGTTTAACCTTCATATAATGACGTTTTAGCTTTATTTAATGAAATTTAGCTTTATACAATAATGTTCTAACTTAATATTCTGACTTTTCCCGTTTATATGATGTTACTTTTATATAATGGTGTTTTAGCATTATAAAGAAATGTTTTAGCTTTATGTAACCGAGTTTTACTTTAGCATAATGAATTTCACCTTTATATAACGATTTTTCACCTTTATAATAATATATTTCTTCTTTATATAATTACATTTTACCTCATTTTAGTTTTAGAAATTTGAATGCCCCTTAGATTAAGATAAGAACAGTTTTAATATTTCAATCTGTCTTTAAATCCTGCCAGCAAATGTGTTCATTTTTTTTGGTTTACGAATTGGAAAGAGATCCTCTCTATAACAAACGCATTTATTTTATAGTTTTTTTATCTCTTTTACTTTCACAATATTGTAAAAGTTGCTTAATGGAAAGGGCATCTTAAACAAGAGCTATCCGTAAGACAGCACACTCGACTATTCGAACACTTACTAATAGAAAGTGTCATTGCAATGCAACATGTCGTTACTGAGATATCGACTCTCAATTGGTATCACACAAAACTCTAACCAAATTTCCAAGTCAACATGGGCCATAATTTGTAGTAGGTGCGTTATTTTAATATGCTTGCTTGATAAGTATATACTATATGTTTATGTGTCTCTATTAGAATTCAGTTTAAATACTCACAGCAGACCAAGTCATACATTTATATTTATGAGAAAAAGAGTAAATATTATGTGTGTGTAGTGGTGGTGATGGTGGAAGGGGGGGTGGGGTGTTTAAGGGAGGCTTGGCTAAGTTTAAGTTAGAAAGTTAGTCCAAATTAACTGGAATATGGAAGAAAGATATTGTTCCAGCTTCTTTTCTTCTTCTCTTTTTCTATCTTTTGGAGTAGTTTCGATGCAGACTTGGACCCATGGTTATAAAACCTTATATGAGCTCTGTGCTCAAAACTCAAATTTTTTCTCAACTTTCCAAAGAACATTTTTTCTTTCTAATAAGTGTGTGGCCACATAGCGCCACTGTTTAAACATATCGAGATTTTTTAGCCAAAATCAGTGTCAGTGTTTCCTTAGAATCGAAATTTTAAACCGAGTTTTGAGCATAGAGTTCATTTTAAGTTTTATAACATTGTGGTCTAATTTACAATAAACACACAGAACCACAGATATGACTTTCAAGAAATCATGAATAAGTCCATACAGATTTTGTCCATGTAGTGCCAGGGGCTAGGAGACATTGATAACGGTAGGATGTTTTCATAGGAAAAAATCAACCTTTTAAACAGTCAAGATTAGAATTTTTCCTTACTTCAGAAATAATAAAGTCTTCCATAGAATTAGGATATCAAACAGATCATTCAGCATGTTACATTAGCCATAGAATTTAAAAAACAAGAGAAGCGAAATCTTTTTGAAATTTAATTATTCTCTCTCATAAAAAAAATAAAATACTATAAAATCAGTTAAAAAACAATAAAAAAAAATACACATATATACAAGGTAAGTGTGCTTAGTCCCAAGTGGATTCAGCTGACCACCTACATCTAAAATATGACATTTGGTCAAAGTAGCACTCATATCTCATGCACAAACAAAACTCCTCAGAAAAACAAATGAAAATGAAAATGATAAATAGAACAAGAGGACCATGATGGTCCTAAAATCGCTCACCTGAAAATCACTATATACAAAATAAGTATACATGAACAATCTTGATAGCAAATGATGTAAAAAACAAAATATCTAAGCTTTAGTCTGTATGATTTCAGATATGAAGATGTTTTATGTTTGTTATATGTTAGTCAGTATAAAATAATTCCCCCCCCCACACACACACACACACCACACACACAGACATGGCCATTTTTTACTCCAGAGTCACCATCTGCACAAACTTGGTAAATTACCTGTATATGTTACACACAATTTATCTAAGCCCCAGTGTGTATGGTTTCAGGAGAAGATATTCTAAGTTTTCACTTTATAAGTAAATTAAGATGCCCCCAAGGCAGGGCAAAATTTGACTCCAGTCTCACCATTTGAACAAACTCAGTAAAGGACATGTATTTGACATTTAAAATATCTAAGCTCTAGCATGTATGGTTAAAGAAAAGAAGGTTTTGCAAGTTTTCACTATTTATGTAAGTCTTTGGAAAGGAAATGGTCCCTAGGGTAGGTCCATATTTGACCCCAAGAAAACCATTTGAATAAACTTGATAAAGGAAGACTAGGTCATCATATAGTATAGGCAAAATATCTAAGTTCTGTCATTTGTAGTTTTGGAGAAGAATGTTTTTTTCTGTTTTCACTATGTACTGCTTTAATTCTAGTATCACATATAGTAGTATATACATATTATCATAGTTCTGAATTTGGTAATAGAACACATACTGCAGCCCCTCACGGGCCTGGGTTTTTCCATGCATGAACCTTCTGCAACTGCAGTTGTGTTATCTATGGCTGTGAGGATGTCGGTGATGATTGCTTTTGCCTCATTTTGTTATGCCTGGGTTCTTGGTTTTGAGGAACCAATATTGTTCCAGTATTCTGGCCTTGAGTGGTTCAGTCGGAGGTTTTCACGATAGTTGAGTTCAGGTTCTATTGAGTTCATTATTGTATCAGTCAATGTTTTCATGTCTTTTACCTATATCAGCATTCTTCCGAGTAGAGATCGAATCTTTCCATGTAGGTCCATACGATCTTCTTAGTATTTGGACAGGCAGGAGGCTATCCTTTGATTGTTGTTCTTTGCAAAGGTCTTTCCGCACTCATGTATACTCAAATCTTCTTTCCTTAGATCTAATGGCAGCTGCCCAGTCAGCACCTTATCTCTATCTTTACTAATGCACCTCAGCTGCATCTTTACTAATGGTGCTTGGTAAACCAAGGCACAGAAAAAAGCCTTTTCTTTGAATAGTGTGAAGCTTTCCTTTGAATATACCCAATGTGAGCCTAGGGTGTGCTAATGTAGCACAAGAATTTGGACCACTGCTAAACCCTGGCATAATTGTAAATGAGATGTAGATCCAAGAAGTTTTTTCCTGTATGGCGCCATATAACGTTAGTTCTAGTTTTATAGAATCAACATTTCACATAGATATGTTGCATATTGTGAAAGGAAATGATCATTCTTATAATAAAAAACATTTATCTTTAATTGTGGAAATTATTTACCATACAATGTTGTTACTGTAAATTATTCTATATTTAAAGTCATGCATCTATGCATCAATGATTGTTTAACAGTTTGCTTATTCCTACTGCCATAAAACCCAACTCATTCAATCAATCCTTTAAATATTTCAAGAGGACCACAGTTGCCAATGCCAAACTTGGCCAGCATATTCTAGTTGATACAGGACAAAACTAGTGTAAAGACTAAGTTCAGTGCAATTTTTTAAGGTAAGCTCTCTGTCTAGAATTACACCTAGAGTTTCTAACTTTTCAACTTTTTTTTTTTATGCAGTAGTATGTCAATCTGACTTGGTGGATCCTTTTTTACTAGTGAAAATGCTGTATTCTGTCCTGTCTGAGTTAAGTTTCATTCTCCACTTGTTAGTCCATTCATGTATCTTTTCAAGATCTCTGTTCACAATGATAGCAAGTTGGTGCCATTTCCTGTTGTCCAGATAGTGCTGTCATCTGCAAATTTGACGCTGCTGCATGCGATCATTTTGAACATGTTGGTAAGGTAAAGGCTAAAGAGCAAAGGTGACAGTACTGAGCCCTGTGGCAAGCCCATGTCTGTACAGAAGGCATCTTCTAGTACTCCACCTATGTAGCATCTGGCTGATAAGATGTTGGCAGTCCACCTCCAGATCCATTGTAAGTGATGGGACTACTTAACAAGTCCTCTTCCTTTTCATCTTGTTCAGTTGCTGTTTTGAAATATTTCAATTCTTCTTCTATTTCTATTTTAACCCTTAGCCTGCTTAAAAAAAATTGTCGTATGCTAAAACTGTCGTTTGCCTGGATCAGATTTGCCCAATATTTGAAGAAACAATTGGCCATGGTCAAACAGCTTAGATCCAGATAAGACATCAAGTTACTATGCATCTAATCTGGATCCATGCTGTTTGCAAATTCTATCACGCTCTTAGCAGGCTAAGGGTTAATTGTCAGAGGTTCATTGGTGTAAAACATCTGTTTTTGTTTATTTAGTTCTGCCTTTGCGGTTTTACGCCCAAGGCTGACTTGTCTAGGTGTTGTTTATGATAGTCTTTTTTTTTCTTGGCAAACAGTCTAACATGCACGCCTGGAATACTTCCAAAAAGGATTCATAAAGCAGTTTTATATCTAGATTATTGTTGTCTCGATCCAGCCTTCTGCGGAATTCTACCTGTGTTATTTGCAATATACTTTGTATCTTTTGGAGCCAGTTTTCCTTATACATGTATGCTCATGTCCAGATTATCATCCATCTTAGTAGATCTTTGGTGGCCATTAAAATGACACTGGATAACATAACTGAAGAGGAACATAAAGTGAACTTGCAAAAGTGATTCCTATTATGTGACAGTCAAGAATATCAGCAGAAAGAATAGTAAATACCATCAGTACATTTCAAGGGAAATAATCCAGCTAAGGAAGAAATTGGAGACCACGGGTGTTTGTGTCCAACTTCAATTTACTTGACTGGACCGTCCATCCTGGTCATGCTGGTATCAGTGGAAACTTGCAAAAGAGGCAGCAGCACAAGTACAGACAATGCCAGATGATGAAAGAGTTACCAGCCAGGCTGAAGTGAAAAAGGATCAGCATTGTACTTCGTATGTATTAAATGGCAAAGGAGATGGGAAAATCGCAGATGGAAGTTGTCATTTGTTCCAATTCAGAGATAAGGTTAAAACTTAGTCCATTAGTTTTGCTGGCCTCAGTAAGCACAGAAAAATGCTTCAGCTACAGAGTGATTACTGTTTCAATCCTTACAGAAGCAAAATTGGAATTATATATAATAAAGATACATTTTACTGTATCTGTCAGGCACCAGAAACTGTTTCCCACTTCATATGAAATTGTATGTTTTATGAAATAAGCAAAGAAAAACCTTAAGAAAAGTATATTCCTAAGTATGGGACTGAATGACCTCAGCAGTGAATGGCTATCGACTTCACTTCGGCTGCCAGTAGATCACTACCAGAGTGTCAAAATGGCCATTTTGAAGGCTATGAACCAACCAACCAACCAACTTCTGACAACCATTTTTTTAACTAGTCAAAAAAAGTATGACAACCTTTGTAGAGGATCATCCAAGGGACACTTATGCCAAATTGTTTTATATCATCTGGTCACTTGTTAAGTTTTTAAACAGTTTTCCTTTCTGTTTCTATGGCAAGCAATTTTCTGCATTAAATTTAATTATTTGAACAACTTCGATACGGAACCACCTAAAAAACATTCCTGTAAAGTTTAATCAAAATTGGCTTAGCTGTTTAGGAGAAGATGTTGATTGAAGAAAATGTTGACTGACAGTTGATGAAAGCCCAACGATGCATGGTCGGACAAGTGCGGTCCTAATAGCCCACCATGAGTTAATTAAGAGTGATTCTATGTACATGTATGATAATAATGATGTAATGGTTAAACAAGAATCTCATAAGGGCCTGTGCTCTACCGGACTGGCTTATTAAGTCACTTTCAGTCTTTAGTTTCAAAACATCAAACAATTACTGAGATATAATGTAGGAGCCCATAAACAATGTATTAAAGTCAGACATCATTTTCTAATAATATTTACCTTTTTTTTCTTATATGGTTATTTTGGTAGATGGTTTTATGTAGTTAAAAAAAAAATGGCTACAAAAAGTATGGGCTGCCATGCAATTTTACACAATTTAAGAGCAATTTGAAGAAAACCTGTGAAATGTGCAAATGTTAAATAGTTTTACCGATGAAAAATTACTGTATTTTCAAATTCATGTTGAAATGAAAACAAATTGGCTGTATTTCCTTTTTTTTAAAGGTGATATCGCATCTGAGACATAAATTGACATAGTCTAACAATAGTAAAAACATTTGTACCATATTTTCAAAAAATGAAAATGGTCAAGATTTGACAATATAGGAAGTTCACACTAGCGAGGATTAATTTAATTTGATATTTTAACAATAACTTTAAAAAAGTGAACTTCTAATATTTAACTTTTTTTAATACTACATTTTATGTTATATCATGTAATTAAGTATCAGATTTTGAACAGAAAAATATAGGTCGCTGTGCAAAATATGGAGTTTTAGACATTTAAATTACCTCCCCTGACTAAAAAAATATTTTTTAAATTTTATTTCATGCAGTGCTCTACAAATTGAGCAAAATGTGACATGAATTTACATCAGAACGTCTAAAATTAAAATTGATGCATAAATTGTTCTCATGATAAAATCTTACAATGTGCTGTTACACCTATTAAGTGTTATGTTTTAACTCATTTAACAATTTTATTAAGAATAGGGTAATGTCATGGGAGGCAACTCCTGTGTGTTTGATAATGTCATTAAATGTGATATAGAAAACACATTATATTTCGCTTGCATTCTAGAAAAATTAATTTGTTTTACAACAATTTAAATGTAAATTAGCAGTTTAAACTACATATTTATTAGTAATTTCGACAAAAATATTTATTTTTACGACTTGCCATAATTTGGCATATACGGTAGAAAGTCTGACTTTAATACATTCTTAAACCTTAAGCCAGTAGAGCTTAAAATGTGTAAGTTGTGAATGGGATGGCATCCCATCACACTCACACCAATCAAGGAAAAAATAAGATATTGAATCATCCACATACACAATAATAAAAATTTACATTCATAACTGATAACTTCTGTACATAATAAACTTTTCTTTATAAAAAAATGTACAACTTTACAAATAGTACAGTTATTAACTCTAATGCAACATTCAAATTCAGTAACTCATAAGATCATATAGATTTCACAATTGACTAGTAGAAAAAAATGTGTTTTTTTTTGTACATGAGCAACAAACTTTTGTCGTTCTGAAAGTTTTGTATATATCCTTTGCACATATCTCAAAAGTTTATTTGACAAATTCTGTACAAAAAAGGCATCTTTTTACAAAAAAAAGTACAACATAACAAATAGAAGAGTTATTAGAGAGGTTTCAAACTTGTACAGTTATGTGTACTCAAATCTCCGCCTGCTAAGAAAATATATAATTAGATATGTAATTTTAATTGAAAAAATATAATAGGGTATTTTAGTAGCCTGTAGTGTCTTTTCTACATTATTCTATTAAGCAAACAGAGTAGACCCAGCTCAGACAGGAGCTCTACTGTGCAAAGGTGCAAAATGTCTTTACTATTAAGACTGTTATCACTGTATTATGCATCAATCTTCTATCAGTAGAGTCTACATTTGTTTACTTTAATAAAAAGACAAAGGTCGTCAATACCACATGTAGGAAACACGCTCTAACTTTTAAATGATTCTAGTTAGGTTATCACTGTCAAAGAATTTCTTGTTGGCATAAAATGAATTTTTTGGTTGATACATTTATTAAAGCATGAAGACAATTATATATTTGAGTAATAAATCGCATTCAAAGTTACATTATTTTACTTACGTGTAAACTGGCGCTCACAAGTAAATTACATGTAGAGATATCCATAAATCATCAAGAGGTAGTGATGTCATAGTGATGTTTTATACAAATATCGCAGCCTCTTGTACACCTACCTGTACAAGTTAGAAATCGAAACCTCCCTAGTAACTCCAACACAATGTTCAAATTTTATAAATCATAGATTTCTCAACTGAATAGTAGCAAAAAAAAAAATTTTTGTATATGCAACAAACTTTTGTTATTCCCAAAGTTTTATACATATCCTTTACACACATCTCAAAAGTTTAAACTGACAAATTCTGTACAAAATGTACATTTCTTTATAAAAACAAAGTACAATTTTACAAATGAAAAAGATAACACAAAATTCAAATTCAGTAAATGATCACATAGATTTCACAATCGACTAGTAGCAAAAACATTTTTTTCTATAAGCAACAAACTTTTGTCATTCTGTTAGTTTTGTACATATCCTTTACACATATCTCAAAAGTTTGACAAATTCTGTACAAAATGTACATGTCTTTATACAAAAAGTACAGCTTTACAAAGAAGAGTTATTAACTCCAAAACAACATTCAAATTCAGTATTATAAACTCATAATACAGATTTTACAATTGACTTTTTTTGTAACAAAGAAACATTTTTTTATGAGCAAAACATTTTGTCATTCTGAAAGTTTTGTACATATCCTTTACACATATCTAAAAAACATTACACTGAAAGTTTCAATGCCTAGATCTTGACCCAATTATATAATGGATAAAATATTTGGCAACTGCAGTTGTGATCTTTATTATACAGTTCTCAGATTACTGTAAGTGAGTGAAGTGGTTTTACAGCATTTCAACATATATAAAGGTTAGATGGCACCATTCAAGAATCTCTGGGTCAACACTTCATTTACATCAAAATAAAAAATATGAAGTATTGGTACAGAAACTTGGCAGAAAAATGCAGTAAAAATAGTAATGACAAGGAATTTTATGCTCCATCTGCAGAATTTTTCAGGGAATTTAGATGGATGAACTTTACACATAGGATAATTTATAAAATGGCAAATTTGATTTTTTAAATCACTTGGTAATATCTTCCCAGAGATTGTCTCAAATCTAAATTCAATTTTCACAAACCCACTTTAATAATTGACTTTCATCCACAGATAATAAAGAACCAAGTTATACCTAAACCTAAAATTTATTTTTATTAAAATCACTCTGGGCAAAGTATTTGAAATACTTCACTAAAAAGTATTTATTCCTGAGATACACTTGAAAAAATAAAACAGATGGGCAGTAATGTCCCTGAAGCACTCAACTAAATAATGAGGCTATTTTATTTTTATCAGTTTTGATAGAGGGTTCTATGTAACATTAGATGGACCCGGGCAGCACCAAATCTGATGCCATGGTAACCATTGTCACAAACTTGGTAGAGGACCTCTATATGATGTAGCAGCTCTAGCATGTATAATCTTAAAACAGATGGTTTATAAAGTTTTGCCTTTATAAGTCTATGTACAGTAGGAGGCACTTGGGAAAAGGCCAAAGTTGACTGCAGGATCACCATTTGAACATACTTCTGTATATGATGTAACATACAAAATATCTTAGATCTAGCCTGTATGGTTACATATGAGTAGATCTTAAAATTTTCACTATATGAGTATTTTGTTAAATAGGACCCACTTAAAGCAGGGCCATACAGAACAGAGCCAAATCTGATCCCAGTGTCACCATTTGAATTAACTTGGTGTGTATTGACTTTAGAAACTGTATTGATGTAACACACAAAATATCTATGATTAAACCTGCATAGTAACATACTATCAAATTGCCTAGGACAAGTTTTCAAAGACAGATGATGATTGCAGAAGATTTATAGGGCTCAAGTGAGTTAAAAAGAGCAACAGTTCTGCAAATATTACAAGAAATGATGTAATTATTTTGCACAACTTCTCATCGCCCTTTATCAACATTCTACAGTCAGTTTACAGTAGCACTCTCAGGTACCAACACTAACATAACTGTTACTTAACTGCTTCCAGAAAAGTTTCCAGAATCATACATTGCTCTAGACTAACCACAGAAATTCAAAACATGAATACAAACTTGTATAAGTACAAAACATGAATGAATATTAATAAATGAACATGATGTAATATAATGAATTAACACATGACATTGCTTATTTTAGGTGTAATATAATCATCACATATTTTCCTATACAAACAACACGTTACATGCAAGAACCGATGACGTCACAAAATCAATAAAAAAAATCTTATTAACCTCTTGTTGTATTGTCATGTGATAAAAAGAAT
>JAULCC010200094.1:0-12910 GCA_032358795.1 Nuttallia obscurata | reverse complement strand
AAAAGTGTGTAAGGGTGTGTGGGAGAGGGTGTGGAATTGTGTGGGAGTGTATAAAAGTGTGTAAGGGTGTGTGGGAGTGAGAGGGTGTGGAATTGTGTGGGAGTGTATAAAAGTGTGTAATGGTGTGTGTATGTTTGCAATATGTTGGTTTGGGGTTGATTTCAATAGAAAAACACAGTTTACTGTAATACTCAATGTATGCCTCAGCTATGTTACTAAAACTTTTACAGAATCACAATGATTGTTTTCATTTACATGCAGCCAAAAAAACCTGAGACCTACCCTTGCGTCTGTGACCTTAAACTCCCTCAGTATGTACTGTGGCATGTTGTATTCAGCCATAGGGTCAACAACAAAATACTGGTAGCGGGCAGATCTCTCACTGGGCCAGTACTGATGGCATTTCTCCTGAAAAACGAACAAAAAAACATTAAAATTTAATAAAAAAATAATGTGACTCTAGTGAATCAGGTTTTATGGTACTGCAACACATAAAATGTTTAAATGGCATATGTTATGTAAAGACTTTCTAGATCCATTAAACATTTCATTTTAAGATAAAAATATCATAAAGATATGGATTCAGAAACCAGGTACAAAAAAAAAACATTATCTAAAATAAGTTTCTTGTTGAGATTGTGCCAGGGAAAGTAATGGGAAAACTTCTGGTCTCTAATGAGAAAATGGTAGAGCCAAACAACTCGATCAGAAAACAATGTCTGAATTCCAGCAATATTGAAGTACAAAGTAAATTCTAGTAATTCAGTTCACCACAGCACAAAAGTGATCCATCATTCTAAAAGAACAGATCAGAAATTTATTTGTTTGACAAAAGCACAAAATAGGCTCACCATCATTATACAATATATCACATCAAAGGGATCTAATTGTAGATTTCTCCATATTAATTGAGTATCAGATTGTCATTATTTTTGAAAAAAACAAACCATTAATGGTAGATTTAATTCAATTTCTTTTCATTGGCCAGCTTAAATAAACAATACATACTCTGCCCATTTCCCTCTGTTTGGTCAACATGACAACAATGGTGGAATTGTGTTCCCACAGCATGCGCCAAAAGTCCTCTGTTGTATCAGCCAAAGGTCCTTGGGTCGCGATGTAAGCCTTGCGGTAACGGTAACCCTAAAACAGTGAAAATAAAATTTACAATGGTGAAAATAGAAATAAATAACTAAATGACTAAAATCAGCTACAATACAGAATTAGTGGGGCCTCATGGGAGATTTTTCTAGCTTCAAATGACTTCCCTTAATACAGCGTGTATTTCTTTTATGATAGCTAAATGGTAAAAGTAAACCTTCATTGAGCATTAATGTTGATGATATAGAAATTGAAACCAAAGAAATGGACATTTGATAATATCTTTCTTTTAAAATCTAAGAGTGATTCCTCTTTCAACAGAAAGTGACATTTCTCACACAAGAAATTGACAAACCTCTCAAAAGATCTACTGAAATACCTCATATGAAAATGACATCTAATAAAATGACCTTTCCATCATAAGGCAATGACATTTCCCTTATAACAAAAAGTTTTATTAATGGGCTCCTAGAAAAAAAGCTATCTGCCTTATCTTCCTTAAAAAATAATGTCATCTCATCAGAAAATAATATCTAAGAAAATGACATTTCCCTCCTAAGAAAAGAAAATCTCCCTCATTAGAAAATGACATCTTCATAAGAAAATGATAAGAACCTCCGTAGAAAATGAGATCTTCATAGAGGAAGTTTTAACATTGAGCTCCTCAAAAATAAATGTTATCTTCTTTAAAAATAATGTCATATCATAAAAAAAAAAATCTAATAAATCGATTTTTCCCTTCTAAGAAAAAGAAATTCACCCTCATTAGAAAATGACATCTCCTTCAATAGAAAATGGCATATCTCTCTTTAGAAAATGACATCTCCTTCATAAGAAAATGACATATCACGTTTTAGAAAATAACATCTCCTTCACAAGAAAATGACATATCTCTCTTTAGAAAATGATATCTCCTTCATAAGAAAATGACATATCACTTTTTAGAAAATAACATCTCCTTCACAAGAAAATGACATATCTTTCTGTAGAAAATGACATCTCCTTCACAAGAAAATGACATGACCATTTCAACTTACATTTATGAAACTTGCATTGATGTAGTCTGATCCATCCACACCTCTGATAGGCTGGAGAGACACTCTGGTAGATTCATCTGAAATCATCAATACAAAGTCATTTCATACAAATTCTTGTCAAAGTATCTTAATATATATGTTAAGCTTATATTTATTTATATAAATAAATACTTTTCTGTGAATCTTGTCAAACTTGCCAACTTATACAACTCCTGCAGTATGTTTTGGTCTATGAGATTTTAGCATGGCCTTTTGTGTACCAGATATTTCATTTTCATATACTTCAAAGATAGGGAAAAGTTCGCAAATAGCTAACCTTATAAGAAGAAATAGAAATAAGTCAGGTATCCAATTATGTAACTGCATCCAGGCCTTTTCTATTAAAAGTGAAATCTCCTTTTTTATTCTTGTGTACAGGAAAGACAGACATCATTAAATATTCTATAGTAGCTTGAATATTATCCTCTCTTTGCTGTTAATACCTATATCTGTAGGTCCTGGTTCTTATTAGAGGAGAAATTTCATAAATGGTTTTCACAGCAAAAACTACTTTTGCCAAGTTCAGGAGAATATGATATGTGGATAGAATTTTAATGAGCAGAATGTCAGTCTATTAAAGAGTAACTTTGTTGGCGAGGTATGGTGTGGTGGCCAGAATGTAAGAAATCAAAGGCACTTTGGTCCACTCCCTTGAGTACCATCTCCTGATGAGTTATTAAGAAAGACAGTTTATTTCTGTTGCTTAGGAATAGTTGGACCCTGGAAAAGTAGAGAGTTAAATCAGTAAAAACAACTTACAAGGTAAAATATTGACTAGTCTGTTCTTGAACTTGTTAACTGGCAAATTAGCACTGACGAATCGGTTGGGACTTGCTTTCATGTTGGCCAGTCTCTGTTGAAGACAAAAATATGTGTTTCATACAGAACTGGGTTTACAATATACATTCACATCATACAAAATGTTCAATAAAGAAAACAGTTTACATATGTATATTTCTTTGTTATATCATTTGTTCTAGTACTCTGGATAAATATCTTTATCAAAAGATATTCTGCATAACACTTGTGAATCCTATCTTTTGTAAGTTTTTTTGACAACAGATGAAACCAAGTATGCTACCTTAAGCTGTAATTCAATTTTTTCAGAAATGAAAGAAGTAGCACTTATGGAACAATAGGCTTATGTGTTTAAAAACTCTATCCTATTGTGAACCTTTGTGGTAAACCATTTCCCCCAACTATCTAAGGTAGGGTGCAAGTGAACAGTGCGATATTTTATATATTGTATTTTCTCCCAGACTGGTCAGAAAATGCATACACTTAAAGCACTGTATGTGTCCATGGACAAAATATCGGCCAAGTTAACTTTGAAAACGTTTGTGAAAAACATAGCAGGAAATGTTTTTCTAAATCAACATGCAAATACTTATAGAATGTTTCATTGTACTGTTAAGTCATATGATGTATTGATTTGTTAGCAATTGTATTGTTTATGTAATGAGATACTATATGTTTATGAATAAACTATGTCTATGTCCTAAAGGCTACATAACAGTTAATTAGCAAAGTTCTCAAATTTGAGAAAAAACTCCTGTGTCTTCCCACCTTGAACTCTAGTTCCATTCCAGTAACAGTTTCCCCGGGGTCAGGCTGCATTAATTTCTGTATATGTCCCGACAGACTCCTAGCTGGGACCTCTGTATTTCCACATGTGACTGCCTCCAGCAGTGCGTCATGTATAAATATATACTGATCCTCTGTCTGTACCATGTAGTTTCGCTGGGCTCGTAAGCAGGTCACATGACCATAGATATCAACGGTCTTCTCATGTTTTATTCGTTCCAACATTGAATCTATTACTATGAAAGCACCAGTTCTACCAACTCCAGCACTGCAATTTACAAATAATTCAAGTCAGTGCCGATTGCAAATTATTTACCTATTCTCAGCAATTAATCAACTTTTATAGTAGTACAAAACAAAACTTCATTATCTGGAGCAGAATTCTCTCACATCTTTTGGAGCAAAATAATAAATGTTGTCTGCTTAAATTCAAAATTTCAAAACTGAGCTTGCAATATTTGGGAAAAGTTCTGCAGAACAGCAGAATCATGAAGAGAATAAAATAGTAAACATTTTGCATATTAGATTTAGTTTTGTTGTTTTTACACTGGTTTAAAGCATATGAGGTTTTGGCAGTTATAACTATAGCATTTTCAACAAGGCCTGTTCCATATAACACCAGACATAAGGGACTGTGTTTTACCTGCAGTGACAAATAATGGGGCCAGCATCTGGTGGGTTGGCAGCCTTGACTCGCCTCATGAACATCAAAAGAGGGGTTGGGTGATCTGGCACACCATGGTCAGGCCAGGCTGTAAACTGGAACTGGCGGACTTCTCGCTTCTCTGGTACACCATACTGTCAATATTAAAAACAGGTTACACATTTGTTAGGTGAGGTTATCCATTCTGTTAACATAAAATAAATGTGATTACACATTTGTCAGCTTCTCCTTACACTCAATATTACAGATGGAATTATCTTATTTTTAATGGTTGACATTGCTAGAGATACTTCTACTGATTATGGTCCCTAGAAGCTTGCCCAAACTGGTTATCTTAATCTGAATGAAACCGTCTAAAAACAAACCACACAAAATAAACTGATCAGGAAAACATTTTTTTTTTTTAAACCAAACAGCTTTCTTTGTGTAGAAGATGTGTCAATTCTAGTTTCAAATGCTTCTAGGCATTGAATGACTACTATGAAAGAGACCCCCCTTTACCCCCCGTATGGACATATGGTGATGTTAATGTTGTGATTTCAACTAGCAATTGGCAGATAAGAATCTCCAAAGGCCAATGCTTCTGTGTGTTCTACCAAATCAGATGAAATGCCTTAGTCTGGATAGTAATACCTGTCTTTATCAGGCCCCATGGTGTAATGTTTATTTAATTTTGTCAAATACACCATTAAACCACACAGCATGTGAAAAATGCTCTTGTTCAATACCCCTAACACTATACTTGTGAACAGCAAGATTATCTACAATTCGCCATCATATTAATGTTACCAAATGGTAAACAGTAGTTTATAATTGGTCAATTATCATTGTCTATGATTTGCTGAGGTCAGCACTGGGTCTTTGTAAGAGTACAATTGTCTTAAAATCTAATTCTAGTCATTAATCATTGAAAAAGTAGTTTTGATTCAGCAAGATTTATTTTAAATATTCAAATCCCTTACCTTCTGAATATGGAAGGTCCTAATTGTGTAGGTGGCCAGCTCTGTGACGTCCACAAGCAACACGTGCATCACACCATAGGTCTCTGTCCCGCGACCTGGCCAGTACTGGTCACACTTGATCCGAGACCTCTCCTCTAGCTTCGTCATCATGACAATGGTGGCGCAGCGCTGCTCCCAGACCATACGCCAGAAATCTCCAAAAGTCTCTGGTAGGGGTCCCTGTGGCGGCAAATGAAAAATTCATGAATTTTTTCTTCTCAAGTTTCCAGATAAGTTTAAGAGAAATTTGAACCTCTCAGTTGTTGCTGCATACTATAACAAAATTTCAACAAATGCTATGGCAACAGTTGGCTGTGGGTTCCAGCTTTGATATTAGGGGCTGGATGAAGTGGGTTCTGTAGACCTACATCAGCCATCATGCTAGGGTTCTACCCAGAAAATACACTTGAATTGTTTTTAAGCAGTTTTTTTGACTTTCAACATAATCAAGCTAAACTGAACGAGTTTAAACTGTCTTTTTCCTATAAGCAATGTTTTAAATAACAGCTCAGAAAAATATGTAGATACTAGATTTGTGTTGGAATACTACTCACTGAAATATGATATAGTAAAATTTGTTAGAGACTGCATAGATAATAGAATTTGTAAAAGACTTCATAGATAATAAAAATTGTTAAAGACTGCACAGATAATAAAATTTGTTTAAAGACTGGACAGAAAATAAAATGTGTTAAAGACTGCATAGATAATAAAAATTGTTAAAGACTGCACAGATAATAAAATTTGTAAAGACTGTATAGATAATACATTTTTTTAAAGACTGCATAGATAATAAAATTTGTTAAAGACTCCATAGATAATAAAAACTTGTTAAAGACTGCACAGATAATAAAACAATCTAGTAATTCTCATGTAATGAATGACAAATCAATTGTCAGACAATGGAATAAATGTAAAAGCCGTGTCAAAAGAAATATATGAGAATACAATAACAACAGACGTAAACGTTCCTTGGATGATCTTAACAATTACTTTGTAATTGCTAATAGAAAATATACCAGAAAAAGCCACGAAGTGATATATATTAGAGGGCACTAACTCCTTACTTATAATGTGTGTCACAGATAGTTTCCTAGTAACTGACTGTAGGATAAATTACCTGTGTTGCTAGTAACTGACTGTAGGATAAATTACCTGTGTGGCTATGTAAGCATTCTGTTTTCTGTACCCATCCATGTAATTTGCATTCACATAGTCACTTCCTGCGATACCATCCATGGGCTGGAGAATGACACGAGAGTGATCATAGGCGATCACATTGGCATATCTATTTTTAGGTTTGTTGTACTCGAGATTGGAATTATCCCACGTAAACTGCTGTCCAGGTTCTATAGATTCATACTCCTGTGAAAACTTGAGGTTGTCAGCACTTTTCAAGGATTCAATATGCTCTGCCAGCATGTGTATAGGTATGGGTGGATGGCTGATCATAGCAGGAGTCTGGTAGTGTTGTCTGCGCATCTCCACTGGATCTGTAGGGTGGGGTGGAATGTTGTCAACAATTAACTTGCTTGTTGGTTCAGGGGCTTTCTCTTTCCTTGTTGATTTCCTCCTATAGTAAAATTGACAGATTAAAACTATAGAAACGTCACCATAGCAACAATACAACAACAATCTATCATTCACCTTTTACTTTGCTTTCAACAAGAAAAAATACTGTAATCAAATTAATTAACAGTGATAACTGATATGGATAAAACAAATAATATTTCTTAAAACATATTAATTCAATTATAGCATCATAAAATGTGTAAATTGGAAAATTCATAATACCAGTTATGTTAAGCACAGTATTTGCATTCATGTTCACCATTTATGACATTTGTTCATATCATCTTTTGAACCAATTAAAATTGTGGCTAGCTAAGACTCTTGCAACTGACAATTTATAATCAAGTATTAACACTCGTAAGATTGTCTATTTCAGGTAAATGAAATTCCCTAGATGGTTATATCCAGTACTGACTGAGCATTAAATTCTGATATGAGAATCTTTTTGTTCTATGTAAGAAAGGTTAACCTTTAGCCAACTGGAAAAAATGTCATCTGCTTAAACTGTAATCTGCATGGATTTTAAAATTCATTGGTTTGGCCTGATATTTGGATAAACAATTGGCCAAATGTCAAACAGCTTGGAAATGGATTAGACACTTATTTTACTTGGCGTCTGATCTGGATCCAAGCTGTTTGCATATTCAATAACAGCTGCGCTTAGCCCGCTAAGGGTTAACTGCAGTTCTGAACAGAATCAGATTAAAGATATGAAAATATGCAATTCAAATAAATTATGGTTTTGAGGCTTTACTTTGTATTGACTGCTTCTATGATCTATTCAGCAACATAAAAAAAACAACCACTACATACCTCATGAGAACAAGGAAGATAACACAGCCAATCACTATTCCTAAAGATCCAACAACAGCGCACACAATAATAACAATAAACATGTTCTTATCGCCAACCGGCTGGACAGCTGGAGAATGGTCTGTTGTAGATGAAATTGTACTGTAAGGGTTCTGGGGCAATGCTCCAAGTTTAAATTTGTCTGAGTATTCACTGCACTTATACAGACCCTGAAAAATGAAATGAAACAGTCAAAATTTGTTATCATATTGCTATAATATATAAACTGTTCCAACTGAATCAATCAAGTATAACACAGTTGATTGAAAAAATATCTATTTCATATGCTCTTCAACAATGAGTAGTGCAATTAATTTAATAATATTTGAGAAACATGTGAACATTACATTTAATTACAGGTACCACAATATCTGATGGAAATTGGACATGTTTTCTCACATTTACAAACATTTCTCAGAGCACAGAAATTATTTAACAAGTTTTCCCCTTTATCATTTTACCATTTATTTCCTAAATTTATCCCAACTATCTCCCTTCTACTACTTCTGTCTGTGTTTAAAAAACTTGATAATTGATTATCTCCCTTTTAGAATATCAGCAGTATCCCGTTCATCTCCCTATTAGCCTTCTTATCCTCTCTCTAGAATAACATCTGTATCCTACTTATCTCCCTTTTAGAATGTCATCTGTATCCTACTTATTTATCTTTTCTTACCTCTTTCACAGTGTCTGCTCGAAGGAACACATAGTATTCTTTGTCCAAGTCCAGCGGTCTGTTGACGTAACCTCCCTCTGTTCTCTTGTCACCAAGGGTAAATTGAGCAGGGAGTCGTCGTGGCGAAAACTGAGCAGCAATGTAAGGTCTTTGAGCAGGATGTGTAGGTGCCATGATGTCACTGGTTAGCTGTGGAGAAACAAAGAGTCTTGAAATGTCTCAGGCTTGTCTATCACCACTATATGTGAAAAATTATTACACATCACAATACTGTTTAGAAATCAGTAGCAGTGTTTTTGTTATATATGTCAAGTTTTAATCTTAAAGATAAATAAATGGCTGAAACGTTTGAATAAAATTGTTGTACAGTCATAAAATTTGTAACTTATAGTCTGTTAGTGCTCACCTCTTCCATAGTGAAATCCTGTGGGCGTTTTGTTTTGTATTCCTCGGGGACAACTACCACGAGGTAATGGCTAAGTGGTCCATTATTTTCTGAGGCTGACTTCAGTTCAATGACAACATTTCCCCTTGCCATACGGTAAATCTTAGGAATAATGACATCCTCAGGCCCTAGAAGTGTTTAAAACAAGTGATACTCATAAAAATTTTACAAAACCATGAGCAAAGATTCGATAATTTCCAAATTCCGATCAGTCTGAACCAATTCCTCACAACTAGCTCTGCCGATTAGCTGATTATTTTATAACACCTTTGGTGTGCAGAACAAGGGAAAACCCAGAGGCTTTGTTGTCTTTCTCATATATTTCACTGTTTTATGATAATTTATACAGATAGATCGTATAATTTTTTTAATTTTGAAATAATCTCGAAATCTGAAAAACCTTTTTTGTAAAAATTAATTTTGGAATTTTTAAATTAATTTTGGAATTTTTATTCAGTTTATTCTGTCAGCGACTGGTCGAAATCTGATAGAACTGCTGATTATCGAATCCCTGATCATGAGTGGAAAGTAAAATTGATATTTTTGCATTTATATAATTGATTTAGCAACTTAATCCTATATGTAAGCCTTTGTCAGGATTCTTGAGACAAACTAGAATTATCACTGAAGATTATTTATTCTCCCCACCCACACCACCCCCTCTTTTTAATGAAGGCAACATGAATTTGTTTTCAAATTATTTTTGAAAAAAAAAGTAACTAAGAGCAATAACTCTGTAATGGGTCTATGTAGACTTATGGTTCTTGTACATTGCACTAACTTTGGTTGACATGAAAATATGTTTTGTAAATTGGTATCAAATTCCATTCATTAGTTTTAAAGAAATAAAATAGACAGAGAAATGTGATCAAGTCCAGACACCATATAATAAGGAAAGATTGAGTTATGGTTTTTGTACACTTAACTTACTCTTGTTGTACTTGACTTTTGTATGAAGTTGTATCAAATACCATTGATTAGTTTACAAGTTTTCTATACAGACAAGACAAAGTAACAAAGGGCAGAAACAAAGTAATAAGTTAAGACAGAGTTATTTTTCTTGTAAACTACTCTTCCTCTTGTATTGCTTAACCAATGTATGAATAAGTTTCAAGTACAAGAAAAAGTCACAAAGGGCAATAACTCTATAATCAGTCAAGATAGAGTTATGGGTCAGATACACTGCACTAAAATGCAGAAAAATGTACACATGAAATAAAACAGCAGCAACCAAAACCTTTCCACAAGGTCTCCACCGATGAAACATCAACATTTAGACTTCCATACATGATAACAATCCAGTTAAAGCGTACCTTCAATTCTTGTTTCAGCAATGGTCATCACTTTTTCCCCTGTGACACCATCCTGGAAGTATGCACTTATGTTGAATGTATACTTGGTTCTTGGAAGTAGATCCCGGATCACCACTTTGTTAAGGCTTTCAGGAATTTGCCTTGTCAGCACTTTGCCAGGCACCCTATGTGGTTTGCCCTTGGAGTATACCACCTTACTACCTTGGTACTCCAGCTGTAATTAAAATGTCGATGAAGAAAGTCAATGTCATATTTCTCAAAAACTGATATGAATGGATTTAAAACTGAGCTGTCATGGCTTTAAGAATATTTAACTTATACTGAGGCAGTATGCCCCTGTGCTTGTCTTTCCCTTGCAAACAACTAATGTCACTGACTTACATGTGCAAACAAATTTAGTCAGTAACAAATATATTTTCCATTTAAAACAGCATGAGAAGTGGACTTATACATTAAAAATCATGAAAGGGTTTTGAGGTCAGATTCAGATTTATACCTGTGAGAACTGGATTTAAAGGTAAGTACCTATACCATACCAGCAGGCTTCAAATCAAACTTCAAGGATTTTCATTGCAACGAATGTGTTAACTATCAAGCATATGCAAAGAAAATTAGCCAATATCAAATTTTCTAGGAAAAATGAGTACAACCATAGGCCCAAATGAAAGCCATATGGCCAGAATTCAGTTAAGCATGGGCAGATCTGGCTCGTTTTCAATATTACCCAAACTCTCATGGATATCTAACTACTTTTTTTTAAGATTGACTGAGCTTCAATCAAAACTAAAGACTTAAATTGCACTAATAAACAAGGCATGACCTGACAACAGACACTGCATAAGGTCCTCTGGCCTTTGGCCAGTAAAGCTAAAAGGGCAAGTCTTTGTCCAAAGTGATGTTGACCTATTGGTGTTTTGCTATATTTACCTAATCTGTTGAACTTTTGGTAAAGAAATATTACCAAATAGCAATGTAAAGTAAAATGGTTGAGTGCCAACATAAAGTTTTTGCACCAAAGGACTGACAGACAGACAAATTGATCTTTAAAAATTTATTTGAAAGGGCAACACAAAAAATAGTTCTCAGCCAACCATCACTTTCATCCATAAAACAACAAACCAGTTTGGTTGGTATACTTACATTATAGTGTATTACACCCTTCTTTCTTGGTTTATCCCAAGATAGAATCAATTGGCGAGACGTGCGTCCTGACGTCTGGAAATTCTGTACCATGTCACTGCGATCTGAAATTGTACAATTGTAATTTAAATGTTTATTTTGCCCTACTGTTTTCCATAAGCTTTTGGTTAAAAACTACTTCTTCTTGTGCTATACAGTTTTGTTTTCTGTCTGAATGAAGAAGTACTTCTTGTCTTCCAAAGTTCTCTAGAAAACTGAAACATTTCTATTGCATTATAGCTTTCTGTCAAAATCCAGAGAATATTCTTTCTGCTACGAAGTTTCTTTCTTTTCGATCCTAAAACTTAATACATTTTCTTTTTTCAAATTTGTATCTCTTTCAAAGCAAAGAACTAACAACAACGCTGAAGATGCCTACTGAAATACATGACCCCCTTTTAAATAATTTGTTTTATAAAATGTTGCTAAACTCAATGGGGAAGTAATAAGAGAAAGGCGGTGATGTTGTTATGTATGTAAAATGGTAAATGTTGCAGATATTTGCTCCATTTTTACCTGTTGGCATGAAGTCAATGCTGACTATATCAGAGTAGTTGCTCATGCGATTGCTCACGGACATGGCCGCTACCCTGACAGCGTATGAAGTGTGTGGTTCAAGACCTGTGATCTGGACAACAGTCGTTGGTCCGTCTGTCTCTTCTTTGTCCCACATAGCCATATCGCTGAGTGTATAACTGCAGTAGTAGATAAAGTACTTTGCGATGATGTGGTCTTCATCTGGTTGGTCCCAGTCGACTAGAATACTCGACAGCGAGGTCCTCATTATTGTGACATTGACAGGAGTTGGAGGTTCTGATTTATGAAAATACAAAAATATCTGTAAGAATGTTTTTACCAAAACGACAATAGTATTTCTTAAACTTTCTAATATCTACTGATAGTGAATTTCAGCTTGAATTAACAAAAGATTAGGAACATCATGAAAGAAGTTTACAGATTTTTCCGTATGACTGGCTGAAACAAAGTTTTTATCAAAATAACTTATCAAGCCAGTATGTCTCAAATTCTTTTATCAAAAACATTTGTATCAAGCAACCATCAGTATTAGACCTTGGATTTTCCACCTTTGTCTGTTTCAATAACAAATCTAAAATGATGAACAAAACTGTATTTAAAATGTTTTAAAAAATGGTAAAAAGGATAAAGAAACAAGATGATGGAAATGGGGAGTTTGATTTTTCATGGAAAATTAAACATTTATAATTTTTGATCAAGCCTCTAAACAGTCAGGCAAAAGATTAACTAGAAATGTGTCCATAGGACACAGATGCCCCCACTTCCAGCCTTTGTCACAACAGCAAAGGTTATTATTCTGCTCATATGTGGTGAATGTACATGAAAATTACCAGGTGAACAACATTACAGATTATGGGGATAAACATACCAGTATTTTGATGGTTGTCTCTGAAATACATTTTCAGTCACC
>JAULCC010199983.1:0-12911 GCA_032358795.1 Nuttallia obscurata | reverse complement strand
GATTCCTATCATCTCATTATTCGACTATACTATCACTCAGGGGATCGATTTAGGGCCATCTTGGCCCTCTTGTTTCATTTATGATCCTAGGGTCAAAGGAGGCTTAACTAAAAATTAGGTATACCAAAATACCTTTACATTTATGTCTCTGGTATATTATCAATTTTTAAGGTATCTACTTTAAACTATTGTGTTTTCTAACATATGTTATGAACTTTTGATAATATTAGTGATTATTGTATGTTTGATCCAAAGACACTGTTATATTAGATAGTGAAGTATAAACGCCATCTTTTTCACAAACACTATAGCTTTATGACTGTACATGCAAATAAGTAGATACAGGTACTTCAGTTATCGCTAGGTACTATATATGTTTCTGTTGCATTCCAGTATTCCGGTGAATCTTGTGACCCCAATTTTGCATTGCCACAGGGGTTAAAAGTACAGAGTTATGAAGTAAAACATTGATTCTCTGTTTCTGGCCAATCATAAAGTCAGTCTTGGTGTTACTTCACATTCACATTACTCTTTATTAAGTTTGATCAAATCAAAGGGTGAAAGGGTATCAGCCAGGGAGCTTTTAAAAAGAAATTTGTTTAAAAAAAAATAACTCAATTTTTGTTGTGCCAGCTTGCGGTGAGCCTGACATAGCCATCACTTTTTTTTGTCAGGTGTCTGCCTCTGCATTTAGCTTGTTCAGGCCGTTACTTCATAATGGGTTGACAGATTTTAAAATAAATTGGCACAAATATTAACATTGATGAGACTGAGTGTCACGCTGAAGAATCACATTTATTCCTTAAAAGGTGTGGTGAGACATAGAGGTCAAAGGTCAAAATTGGTAAAGATTATGTTTGTTCGGCTCTAACTTCACCACTGATGGATGAATTTTAATATAACTTGGCACAAATGTTAACATTGATGAAACGAAGTGCGCACGGAAGATTCACATTCATACCTTAAAAGGTGTGGTCAAACTTAGAGGTCAAACGTTAAAATTGGTTAAGATTATGTTTGTCAGGACTCTTAACTTCGCCAAGGATGAATGTATTTTAAAATAACTTGGCACAAATGTTAACATTGATGAGATGATGTGTCACTCAGAAGAATCACATTCATACCTTTAAAGGTGTGGTCAAACTTAGAGTTCAAAGGTCAAAACTGGTCAAAACTATGTTTGTCCGGGTTTCACCCAGAATCTTCATTCTGCGGGCTCGACAATGATGCCTTTTTTGCAACATATGCCTTGTTATTTTACTTGGCATGATGCACCATTGAAAGGTTTTCTTCTAAATCTTTTTTTAACTATAACCTTGGGGAGTAAATGGGACCAGCCAGTGAGCTTATTCTGACAAAATATCTCATATAGAGTGTCTATAAAGGAACTAAAAGATTGATTTACTGCTTGAACATCGGCTGGTATATCATTTGCCTAATCACACTGG
This sequence comes from Nuttallia obscurata, assembly GCA_032358795.1. Lineage (NCBI taxonomy): Eukaryota > Metazoa > Mollusca > Bivalvia > Cardiida > Psammobiidae > Nuttallia > Nuttallia obscurata. The sequence goes on along the minus strand of JAULCC010199983.1, from coordinate 11,463 downwards.
TTTTCCAGTAGAGTGATTCTGGCCCTCATGGGCCCTCTTGATTGTTTTATTGCTCATTTTGTCATTATATATATTTTAGTACTAAATCTAAGAAATTCCTTGAAGCACACTTGTTCTTTTAATCATATTTTGAACATTTTATTAGTTTTATTAGCTCAAATAATTAATGAAAATGAGTATCTGAGGCTATGGTGTGGTGGGGTAAACAATGCTCAACCTCCAGTGCTCCAGTTCCAGGTCTATATCACATGTTGAATGCTGTTTCTATTGGTAAATTTCTTTGTCATAGACTTAACTGTGTATGATTATCAACATTACAAGATGTGATTTTCTTGACTCATATTTGTAAAACTATTGTCAAGTTGAAGCTTTTTTGACTTTCATGAATAAATAAGTGTCACTAAATTTTTGCAAAAAAGCAGCACGTTTTTGAATATAATCATTGAAAAGCTAAATTACTAAAAAATTAAAAAGGCTAAAAAATGTTTGTAAAGCATACTTAACACTTAGCCTGCTAAATGAGACCGTGATGGAATATGCAAACAGTTTGGATCTAGATCAGATACCTAGTAACTCTGCATTTAATAAGGATCCAAGCTGTTTGACTTTTGCATAATTTTTTCTCCAAATATTGGGAGAATCAGATGAACTTTAAAATCCAGGCAGATGACAGTTTTAGCAGACGACAATTTTATTTCAGCAAGCTAAGGGTTTAAAAGTTAAAATCAAACATGGTTACAATATACACTGTTTGTTTATTTAAGCCATGAAATTCAAAATCATGCAGCTGTCACCTTATTTTGATGTTACCTCAGAACCTTTTCCCCATTAATAGCCTTCCCTCGTGACCACTTTCCATTGAATAGGTAGAACTTCATTCCTGATATTGTTTTTAAGTTATTACATAGTTTAAATACTGTACTGTCTTTTAGTATCAGTCTTGTTAATTACTGTTGAATTATATTTTAGTACATGTTCCTCATGAGATTTTGTACCAGTTTTTATTGCTTGTTTTATAATGGTAATATATGTCTCATTGTTCTGTTTAGCGTTTACTGTTAAGTAAACTAGAGTAGTTGACATTTTATTTGTTTTATTTTCCAATTCCTTTTAAAGACCTGATTTAATACATAAACGAAAAAGGAACAACAAATTGCTATGTCCCAGAGTGTTTCACTGTTCTTGCTTGAAGCTTATTACCAGAATGAATTCGAAAGCTATTTTTTTCTCCAGCTGAGCTTGATCAAGGTACCACACTCTGGGTTTATGTTTTTGGAAGTTGTGTTTTGGGGGTAGATTTAAATTAAGGATTATATAGTATATATGATTAAGAGAATGTATTTTTGAGATGGTATATTATGCTCAAGTTTCACATATAAATAATAATCTTAAATATATGCAAGCTATGGAACCTGTTGAGAGAAAATTGTTGTTGTATAAATAAATTATCTTCATTTATAATGTACAAACTTGTACTGATTTGTATTTGTCCTCAAGATGATCAGCATGTAAAATCATACATACAAAATTATTTTGTCCTCTCAAAAATAAATGAGAACATCACATGAATTTATTACAACATACCTGTTGAGGTCATCTTTAGCAACTGAGAAAGGGTGTAGTGGGAATGTTGCCTGCTTTCGGCTCAGAGCACTGGGGGTTAGAATTCCTATGGGGACTTTTCTCGTACCTTTATCCAGAGACATAGAATACATTCTATGTCTATGCTTTATCAGACGCTATGTACTGGTTTTATCCAGAAATCAGATTCGAAAGTGTTACTGTAAGCAATAGTCTTTAACCATACTCAAGCTAAATTGAATGTTTATCTAAACTTTATTTCTGTTATTACCATGGTTTGTAGGAAACTGTTCTTCAGCTTAAACCATATATTTATACTATTACCAGTTTATACATAGGGGATATCTGATGAGTTTTCGCCTTATATAAACTTTTATTAGACGAGTCCAGCAATCTTTATAAGCGAGCCTGTGGCGAGCTTAATAATGGTTCCAGGACGAGTCTAATAAATTTTATATAAAGTGAAAACGAATCTGATATTCTTTTTATCATATGACAATACAACAAGAGGTAAATAAGATTTTTCTTATTGATTTAGTGACGTCATCGGTTCTTATATGTAACGTGTTGTTTGTATAAGAAAATACGTGATGATTATATTACACCGGAAATAAGCTACGGCATGTGATAAATAGTTGTACGTTCTCGTGGAGTTATCTTATCCGTGATATGGATATGGAGTTATCCGTGATCTTAGTATATAACCTATAAATCTGCTGAAACGAAAATGGGATCAAACAAAGCGAGATAATTTATTTCTAACTTAAGCAGCTTTTTCATAATGATTATCTCCCTTTACTCCGTGCCCTCTTTCATTTCTTTCGTCACTGCAGGGCGTACGCTGCATTTCATATATAAACAGTTTACTTTCGGGACTGTACGGCATCCTCCCAAAATGAGGAAATCCCTGTGTAACTGTGTTTAAAATCACAAATAATCTGACACCAGATGCCAACCCGTGAATCAGTTAACAGCATTGCTAACGATGCCGGGAAAACAAGTGCAAAACATTTACCTCTAATCCCACCTATTAACATAAACTTGCGCTGATGATAGACAAAAAACCGACCACACCCAACAGATAAATGTTTCCCGGTTTACTAGGTCCAGGTCAATCATAAAATCAAGATCAATTTCGAGCGAAGTATGTGAAGATCGACAGACTCTGTGAACGTTCCTGGAATTTTTTTCCGGTATGATCTCTTCCCCCAGGTATATATATTTATACGTTCTCGGGCGTACACCTTCGTGGAATTATCCGGTCTAATTGCACATTATCTAGCTGGGATCTGAGACAGGGAGCTTAGGGAGTGTGTGGCTTTAGTTGCTGATATTTCTTGTCCATTGCAGAGACTTAGACATTGTATGTAAGATATTTTGCGAAGATAAATAAGCAATATATAATTTTAGAAAATGTGACAGAAAATCAAATCCGTATTTTCTTCCGAGTGCCACTGCCACATCGTTTAGATAAAACGTTGGAAGTTTTCAAGAAGAACATAAGAAAGTATAAGATAATCCCCCTCTATCAATCTCTCAACTACTGTCATACTTTATATATCCAGAAACAGTAATTTGTTAGAATGGACTATAGCATGGACTGAAGAAATTTAATACCTTTCATGTGATGAATTAATAAAAACAAATTGTTACTAGTATATGATAAACTCATACTATATTGTTAAAGAATCTCAACGCATGTGATGTTATATTTATATGTATTTATGACGATGAGCTGTAATGCTTAAGTCAAATAAAATTATATTATGTTCTGTTCTGATGAACAGAACGGATCGTGTATTTCATCAAAAATTGCGGTCGCCATAAACACGGAATTAAGAACAAACTTGCATAGTACCGTGCCATAAATGACTTATAAGTATTACAGTATATATTAGAATTTTTATACAATGCTAGTTACGTTTCCCCACCACACAATTCGTAAGATTCACCGAGAGGCATAATAGTTAATTACATTTACCACTTTCATTCCGAAACTTTTGAGTGAATAAAATTTTTAAACTTAGTCTGCATTTGCATTTAATTGTCTAAGTCTGAAAATTACACAACATACTTTAAAAAACAAAGCTTATTTAGAAAAGACAAATTTATCGCAGGAACTCATCAAACTTTGATAAAACCAATCAAGTGCACGAACGTTTGAGACCGAATTGACCGCCCAATTAACTCAGTGATAGAGCGTCCGTTCGGATGCGAGAGGCTGTGAGTACGATCCCCGACCGAGTCAAATCAATAGTTTTCAATTTGGTAGTAATGACATACCCTCTTTGGAGTTCAAAAATGGGGTAAGCAGTACGACTGGTATGTCTGTGTCAAGATAAAGTGACTGGTCGGGGTTCAGTCCCCCGTGTACCAGTGCTATACACTAGGCACGTTAAAGAATCAGAAAGTTCTACAGAAGAATTCTCAATGTCTGATCCCACCCCTCTCTCTCTCTTGGGTGTTCATTAGCCCTAGATGACAGCAAGTGATGTGAATGAAATAAATGAACACACAAACAATAAAACTGAATGGTTATTTAGACACGAAAGTGATATTATTAATATTATTATTATTATTATTATACCACATTTATAAAGCTTTTTTATATCATAAAGTACATACGTTCAAAAGTGCTTAACAAACAAATATAGAGTAGGCAGGTATTACAAAATAATCATTTACAAATGATAAAAAACAACAACGATAAAGCTATGTAAAGACAATCTATAAACCATCGGTAGGTTTTAAAAATTACAAATAATATATTTTTTATATATATATGCATGTATAACACTAATGTAATACTTAAATGTCACGGACAGAGTTAAATAATAAAGGTAGTATAACATTAGCGCTAAACCACACTATGTACAGAACCCAATCCGACAAAAAAAAATAGAATAGAAACTTTATCAAAAGCGCATGTGAATAAATCTTAGTAGACAGCTTGTAATGATTTGTACCGAACGTTTATATTCAGATATCAATTTTAACATAATACTTTATATATCCATGAAATTGGCTAATCCTCAGCTTGATTTGATTATAATGTTCATGAAAATAACTTGAATGTCGTTACGTACATTTTTTCACATGATTGGATGGAATTGGGCTGTTTTTTGGCTCGTTATGGCACGCTTATCAAATCATAGAATATCTCCTTACTGAGATAACAGATAAGCCAGACTTGTTTTTATCAGTTTTTTCTTCATCAACTGAAAAAAACAACTCAACATTAAGTAGAATCGCGTATAAAGATTTTCTCAAGAGTTGGTTCAGTGGCTAGATATATAACGATGACATGTTTTGGTTTTTAACTGGAACGCATGGGAATGGATAGATGCGATGACCTCATTTTATTAGACCAGCACTTGCAGATAAACTTGTTTGGTTTTTTGTTGTTGCTTTTTTGTTTGTTTATTTTGTGTGTGTGTGATTATTTTTACAGAGAATAGTCTAAAACACTAACTATATTTATATATTGTAAATTGTAAAATATCGGCTAATACAAGTGCAGTCGAACCACAACATTTCTTGCAGTTTTTCTCAATTCAAAGACATACATAAAGCAAAAAAACGTGTAAAATTCGCGTTATTTAGTGCCTGTGTGCATAAACATGAATAAAAACTATCACTGATCACGTGTAGTTTACTATGTGAATTTCCATCCATTATTTCTAATCGATAGATCACCATGTGTTTATTTCATAATTTACTGTCACTGTAGTCTGTGGTATTGTTTACATTCCGCAGCTAGGAAGGTATATCGGAGATGCCCTCCATTCGTGGCTAAATATCACGCATGCGTCTCATGATGTGATTCAATCAATTTGTAGTATCCCGAGTGTACCAACATTCGTGTGATGTTATATGGTGCATATAATGTGTAAATGAACAACCACCGATTATATATGAGCGGGTCTGGTTTGTTTCGACAGTGTTCAGAATGTCAACAATAATGTGCTGATAGATACTCGAGTTTGTTATTGTGTTTCTCGTATTATAGTAGCGTAGGAAACATTTTAGAGACCCAATATTGCATTATACACCTCATTTGACTTGCAAAAAAGAATGGAACTGTTGCGATTTTGAGCTTTATTATGCCTTTAACAATTTGTACATAATTATTTCTATTTCACACACCAACACTTTAAACTTATTTCAGTTTCCAGGAAATAACTTCTAAGGAAGAATGAGATATTCATAGAGATAGTTAACTATATATAGAACCTGAATTATATACGATTGTAAATGCACTATACCCTGTTTATTGGGAAATCGAGGAAAGGCGTTTTAAATATTTGTTCTTAAATTGATCAAAATGGAATGGAAATAAAACTAAAGTGGTGATAAGTAGCTCAAAACTGCCGACGCCCATCAACATTTGTTATATGTGTGTTACAGTAATTAATTTCAGACAGTAAGTCGATGTAGAAATGAGGAAGTATCCTTGAAAAGATAGTCACACACTTAGATTTTAATTTCTGCGTTACTAAGAAAGTACCTTCGGTTAATTACAACGTTATTACAATCAAGCAACACACTCGGTAGATACTCAAGTATTTACCCACAAAGATGATAAAACCGCTGATATAAACGTAATGTTTCCTGTAAGTGTCTTAAATCCCAGGTTAATTGGCCATCCCAGTTAGTTTTAAATTATCAAGTTAATAGAACTGTAATCATAGTGCCGTTTTTATTTATTGCTTTGATAATGATAATGATGTTATGATAACGAATATTTAAAAACGAAATAATGATTTATGAATATTCAGCCTATTTGCGGTTTATCGTGATTATATTTTAAACGAAATAATGATTTATATATATTCAGCCTATTTGCGGTTTATCGTGATTATAATTAAAAACGAAATAATGATTTATGAATATTCAGCCTATTTGCGGTTTATCGTGATTATATTTAAAAACGAAATAATGACTTATGAATATTCAGCCTATTTGCGGTTTATCGTGATTATACTTAAAAACGAAATAATGATTAATGAATATTCAGCCTATATGCGGTTTATCGTGATTATATTTAAAAACGAAATAATGACTTATGAATATTCAGCATATTTGCGGTTTATCGTGATTATGGAAAAGAAAGTAATCTCAGTTTTCAGGTATTTACAACATAAATCTTCTTATTTTCGTTCGCTTTACACGGTCAATCCAGTTGTAGAGATGATCTGTGTGGTCCTTCTCAGGCTTGGAATACACCAATCCGTTCTTAGACTTGAAACACTCAAGAACTCCCATCACTCTCTGTTGGTTTTCAGCTTTTGCCAAAATCGTAGGTGCTGGGAGCCAGACTACAGGAAACGACACCATTCTTGAGTTTCAAATCTAAGAACGGGTATGTGAATTCCAAGCCAGATCTTCTATGTCACCATGACGCTTCTGGTTAAGTGAAGTCTGAAATAAATCAAATGCATTAACTTTCTCTCCTGTTTATACCTTTTGCATCTTTGGAGAACATGATCTGCATGCAGTTTGGTCTTCATTCCCGCATGGGCAGCTTGGTGATGGTATCGTCTTGTATTTTCTGTACATGTGGACATTCAGTCTGTTGTGGCCCGAACATAGTCTCACCTATAATCGCTTGTTCTCGAATGCTCAGAAGGTAATAAGAATCATTCTCCTGTCTGGGTTTCATCAGTGTCTTAATGATCCTCACTTTCTACTGTTAGCTAGTGCTGTCAGATGGCTGCTCTGATTGGAATTTCTGTTTTGCGAGTTTGCCCGACAGTCATTTCCAGGAATTGTACAGTGAACTGATATCCACTGGAACACAGTTCTACAGACGTTGCTACAGAGCTGTTGTGCCCTTTTCTAGCTCTGGTAGCTTGTTATTGATCAAGGTTTCCAAGACTGACGATGCGTCTGTGAAGAAGACAACTTGGGAGCTCTTCTATACTTCTGTACTGAGTCGTCAACCATAGAGGTGACTTTCATCAGTGCTTCAGACTCTGCTGTTAGTTGTTGCAGTTACATCGCCCGTTTCTGTAAAGCCATTTGGGTGCTTCATGAGAATACCAGCTCATCTATTTCGAACAGCATTGGTTCCTGACCCATCAGTATAGACATTAGTCCAAGCTTCTGGAAGAGAAATCGTTCACTGATCTTTAGAAGCGTCTGGGTTCGTCTGGTATCATCATTTACATGTTTCTCATGTTCTAGAGAGGGCATCCTAGTGTAAATGGTTATTGCAGATAAGACACAGTCGCATATGGGTTTATGAGTTGTAACGTTGAAGTTAAGTTCATGTTCTCTGAACAGCTTTTTGGGCTCATACATGCACAAAACTACTACGGAGGAAACCTACCAGCTGGCTTTCAGAAGGTCGGTGATTCTACCCGGGGGCACTCTGTGCCTGAAATAGTGTACAGTGGTCCCCCGGGGTCTTCATCCATCTGTAATGAGCTGGACGTCGCGATATGACTGAAATATTGTTAAAGCAACATTAAATTCCAAATAAATAAACAAATAAACAAAAACTACAACGTTTTAGTCTTTTTTTGTGAGTCCATGTAACATGTGCTTCATATGATGTTCTAGAAGGCACTCAAACTTGTTTCTGCCTGATGAAGCATTTTGATTTTCCTCCTTTCCTGAAGTGGTTGTACCCCTGTGGCATGCTCCATTATTTTCATAGGGGTTGAGTTTATTGTTCCTGTGATGATGAGAAGGGCTTGAATCTGAATTTCAGTGTCTAAAATGATTTTGAGGTTGGTTTTGGCTGAGGTGGACCAGACAGTTGAGCTATACTTTAGGTGGGTGGGGGTCTCACTGTTCCCTGAAAGGTTGTCTCGAGTATTTGCTCCATGCCCCATAAAGTTCCAGCAAAGTTGCGCAGGATCGACAGCTTTTCCCGAGCTTTTCCATCTGCATAAGCAATATCGGGCTTCCAGGTTTGCCTTTTGTTAAAGGTCACTCTTTTGGAACGCCAATAATAGATTACTCCATTTAAATTCTCCCTATTTCTAATAGTGCGCGCAACAACTGAAAAAGAGATAGCTCTAATAAATCTGAATTATCGCACGTTATAATATAATTCGAGAGCTCTCTATTTCAAATAGAGATATCTCAATTTAAATAGAGAGAGCTCTACTAAACTGTGTTTATGTAGAAATGGCGTTCCGTAAACTCCGAGCTAAGTTATTGTGATTATCGAAAATATACCTAGGTACTTAGGGTTTTTACAACATATATGATAACATATATGCTGTGAAAAGCCTGAGTAACAAGTATGATATCATAAATGTTATATCATGAGGATGATATCATGTATGTTATAAATAGCCAGGATATGGAGAATAATATCATAATTAGTAAGAATAGTCTGGGTACCGAGGATGATATCATACATGTCATGAATAGCCTGGGTACCAAGGATGGTATCATATATGATATGAACAGCCTGGGAACCAAGGATGATATCATGTATGTTATGAACAGCCTGGGTACCGAGGATGATGTCATGTATGTTATGAATAACCTGGGTACCGAGTATGATATCATATATAATATGAATAGCAAGGGAACCGAGGATGATATCATGTATGTAATAAATAGCCTGGGTACCGAGGGTGATATCATTTATGTTATAAATAGTCTGGGTACAAAGGATTATATCATGTTTGTTATGAAAAGTCTGGGTACCGAGGATGATACCATATATGTTATGCATAGCCTTGGAATAGAGGATACTATCATATATGTTATGAATGGTCTGGGTAACGAGTATGATATTTAAAATGCTATGGCAGGCATGGTATTATATATGTTATGATCAGTTTGGGTACCGAAAATGATATCATGTAAGATATAAACAGACTGGGTACCGAGGATGCTACAATGTATGGTATGAAAAGATTGGATACCGAGGATGCTAACATAAATGGCATGAACAGCCTGTATACCGAGGATGATATCATATATGTTATGAATTGTCTGGGTAACGAGGATGATATGATTATCATATTTGGCATGAATAGCCAGTGTACCGAGGATGAACTCATATATAATAGCCTGGATACAGAGAATGATATCATATATGGTATGAATAGCATGGGTACCTAGTATGATATCATACATGGTATGAACAGCCTTGGTACCGAGTATGATATCATATTTGTTGTGATTAACCTGGGTACCGAGGATGATATCATATATGGTATGAAAACCATGAGTAACGAGGATTTATCATATTTGTTATGAATATCCTGCATACCTAGGATGATATCAATTAAGGTATGATTAGCCTGAGTACTGAAGATGATTTTAAATATGGTATAAATAGCCTGGGTACCGAGGATGATATCATATATGGTATGAATAGCCTTGGTACCGAGGATGATATCATATATGGTATGAATGGGCTGGGTACTGAGGATGATATCATATATGGTATGAATAGCCTGGGTACCGAGGATGATACTAAATATGGTATGAATAGCCTGGGTACCGAGGATGATATCAAATATGGTATGAATAGCCTAGTACCGAGGATAATATCATGTATGGTATGAATAGCCTGGGTACCGAGGATGATACTCTATATGGTATGAATAGCCTGTTTACCGAGGATGATATCATATATGGTATGAATAGCCTAGTATCGAGGATGATATCATATATGGTATGAATAGCCTGGGTACCGAGGATGATATGATATTTGTTATAAATTGCCTGGGTACTGAGGATGATATGATGTTTGTTATAAATAGCCTGGGTACCGCTCGATGTTTTGAATAGTCTGGGTACCGAGAATATGATATGTAAGGATGATAACATTTATGAATATGCTCGGTACTTAGGATGATAACATATATCTTATCAATAACCTGTCATGTGCGGATACAGAGAAGGTGGATCCAACCCGTGGAAAGAAAAGGAAAGAGAAAATGGAAAAGGAAATGTTTTTTCGAAAAGGCAACATTGGGACGCATTCAAAGTGTTCATACAATCCCGATCTTATGTCATATTCGGCAAAATATAGATTCTACCACGCATCGGTAAAATAGCATTTTAAACTCGGTTTCTTTTTTCTCTCATTTTTTTACGGGTCAGGAGGGGGCAGATATTTGTTTTGTCATAGTAAGGGTTCGGTTGGAACTCCCCCACCTCTCCCCGAGAAAAATGGCTGGATCCGCGCATGCCTGATACTAAGGATGATATAAAATGTGTAATGCAAAGTCTGATACAAAGGATGATAACAAATATATATTAAATAGCCTGGGTACCGAGGATATAGAAAAGGCATTCGAAGATAATGCGTTTGTTTTTCTTTTTGACACTGGACTGATAACTGTAGGGCGGTCTTATAAAATATCGTATGACAAATATTGTCATAAGTGCATTGTATCTATGTTTTACCATATGTTTTTCCTTTCTTCGATGTTTTTAGTCATGCGGAAGGGGATTTTTAACAGACTTCCTATTATTATGAGAAGCTAGGGTTTATAGTATGTACAATAACCCTCTCAGAAAATGTGTTCCTTTTATAACTAGTTTTAAAGTAATAACTGTAAGCTGTAAAAAAAACCACACACCTGTAAATAGCTTCTTTACTTACAACCGCCCGGTTAGCTAAAGTGATATAGAGCGTCCGCTTCCGGTGCGGGAGGCCGCGGGTTCAATCCAAGCTGGGTCAAACCAAATACTTTAAAATTGGTACTAATGTATTTCCCTCTGTGGCGCTAAAGATTAAGGGTTAGCATTCCGACTGATTGTCGGTATCAGGATAAAGTGATCGGTCGGGGTTCAGTACCCACATGTATCAGTGCTATACACTGGACAAGTTAAAGAACCATAGTTCTCTACAAAAGAGTTCTGTGTATCCGCTTCCCTCTCTCTGGGACGTCCATTAGCCCT